>JABSTB010000590.1:0-24272 GCA_013756995.1 Neonectria neomacrospora | reverse complement strand
CCTCGCACCTCGTCATCACCTCCAGCATCGTCATGTCCTCTCTTCCCCCACGAGCCGGGTCACTTCAGTGTCGTGACACAGAGATGCCCCCCTTGTCCCCTTGTACCCTGTCTCTCCAGCCTTGACATGCACGCCCGCCGTGCCCCTCGTTGTTTGTCTGCCTGCCTCTGGGTCTCCGGGTCCAAGACTCGGCCCCACCCCCTGTTGCAAGGCGCAGGACTGCAGCTATCCAGAGCGCTGGAAGAGACTCGAGCCTCAAGCCTCAAGGAGGCCGACTAGCTCGGGCGCTGCCTTGCCCTTGACGCGAGACGATGCGAGTTCCATGGCGCCTATCTGGATGTCTGCAGCCCAAGGCCCGCCCTCGCTGGCGGTCCGGTTCGCTGTCATTCGTGTCTGCGCCGCCACCACCACAGCAACCCCCAAGCCGTTACTGCTGAGGCGGCGTGCGTGTTGACCGTGGTGGGCGTGGGTCTTGCATATTCCGTCATGCATGGACTTTGGGCTGCCAGCGCATCAAGAGTGTGTGGCTTCCAGACGCGCCGCTGCACCCCTTCCCGCTTGGCCCCCCAATCCCTCCCATTCCCCATTTTTCGCCGTCCCCTTCATCCCGGCCTGGCATATATACACATGAGCTAACGCCTATGGTTGGACAGATCTCTTTGAGCAAACAACCCACCACTCAACAGTCAAGTTCCAACTTCGCGTCGCGCTCTACCCTGTGCTCAACGCTCACAGCTCTCTTTGCAACTTGCTTCCTCCTCACGTGGCCTCGCTCCAGTTGCCTCAGCCACCCCAGGCCGTGACCAGCCACGACATCAGCCTGCATATGCCGTGGTCGACCATCTGAGCAACGCCTTGCCCACCATCCCGCCTGCCAGCTCATCCACGCATATCCAATAGGTTGGGTGCCCGGACATCCACTACCTTTGGGAACAACCCTATCGTCAAAGGATACGACTCCCAACTTGAATGCCCAACTATACCCAAGCAGCCAACGGACCTTAAACCCCCCGCAGCTCGCTAATCGGGCGTCCCCTTGGATTGCAGCTATTCGTTATCTGCGCTCCTCCTGTCCCCGGCTGCCATTGCCATTGCTATTGCTCAGTTTCTGCGCCTCGCGTACCCTCCGTCACTGTTGAGCCTCATCACTCGACGACGAATTGAAACGCAACGAGGACGTCGAGCCTCGACAAACCGCACTGAGCGTTGACTCCTAGTATAATGGAGTACGCTCAATACACACAGCAACAGCAGGCTGCACACTCAGGTTACGCAAACTCGGGCGCTCAAAACAGTATCACCTCGCCCACAAATCACAACATCCCCCAGCACCCGGTGCAAACCTCCCCGATCCTCCCCAACCAGCAACAGCAACCCCAAGGCCAGGGACACAACATGTATCAACCACAGTACGGCGTGCCACAGCAGGGCATGCAGCAGGTTCATTACGGCATGCCTGGTATCCAGGCTGCTGCAATGGCTGCCACCGCTGCTGCCTCTGGCTCAAATTATGGCTATATGCCTTCGGACCCCAACATGCCTCACAGCTCACCTCGTATGGGTGGCGCCAATGCAAAGAAGGACGGCCGCCAGTCTCCTCGCATGAACAACATTTCCCAAATACCTGGTCGCCGAATGAGCCAGGTTACGAGCCCTGGAGTACCGAATGCGCAGACCATGATGGCCCACGCTGGGCCCCGGCCAGGTGTCGCTCCCCCTCAGATGCCCCAGGCGCAGATGCAACACCCTCAGTCCCCAGAGGTGGCGCCCGGCAGCGGTGTCGAGGAATCACCCCTCTATGTCAACGCGAAGCAATTCCACCGGATCCTAAAGCGACGCGTTGCACGCCAAAGGCTTGAGGAACAGCTCAGACTGACATCAAAGGGACGGAAGCCGTACCTCCACGAGTCGCGACACAACCATGCTATGCGCAGGCCCCGCGGCCCCGGCGGACGATTCCTTACTGCGGAAGAGGTCGCGGCTATGGAGCGCGATACAACCAAAGGACCGGACGGCAGTATCGATGGTGGGGATTCTATTGCGACAACGAACGCGTCTGGATCCGCAGGGACCAAGCGCAAGTCTGAAGCCGATACCGAGAGTGCGAAGAAGAAAGCTAAGATAGAAATAGCAAGCTCCAAGGACGAAGAGGACGAGGATGACGGTTGACGACGCGTTGACGCGTGCGAGCCTCCATGGTCTCCTTTGTCAGCCTACAAGCGGTTTACGATGTCACGACAGCAGACATGATTCTTGTTCTTGATTTTCTTTCTTCTTCTCACTATGTTCCAAGCAACTTCCAAACAACTCCCCGCTCTCTTTTGTGCCAGAAGGTCCCTGGAGAATGGGATGTGTGTTCAACCCGGCAAGGTGCCTGTGGTTAATTGTGGCTCGTCTTTTGATATTAGCACCTTCGCTTGTGGTTTTTATGGGAGTTGCTGGCTCCTGTGGAAGGAACCAGCAACTTGATTTTTATCGATTTCTTTTAATACAGCACTGGACTGGCAACAGCATGCCGCAGGCATCTTCGGATGGACGGCGGTCTCAGGATTATCGGATGGACAGAATGCATGGACGATTTGACACGATGGATACCCCCTCTTCGTTATTTCGTTGGGTCGCTTCTACTTTGTTTTCGACCTTGTATCTTGCCGACTTGTTTTGCGAACCATTTGCTCGTCGTCGGAAACGTGGGTCTGGCTACCAACGGAGCGCCAACTGACGGACGGCTGGTCTCTTGCGAGCAGGGACATCAAGTTGGCGGACAAAGGCGATGGGAGGAAAGGAAAAAAACGAGGAAAATTCTTGATAAAAAAACATTTGTTGGAAGAGATTTGGGAAAGAGAAAAATAGTTTCCTAAGGACGTCTGCTCTTGTTTGCCCAGTTGAGGAAGGGATTAGACTCAACTACGGTTATCCGTCGCCGGATAATGCCTAGGGAAAGACTTTACCACAAATTGAGAATTCTGTATGCTTTCAATTATCTGTACGTGCCTAGGTACTTGACCTACCAGTGATGACAAGTGAGGATGCCATATACTATGCCTAACCTTGGGTACTTTGTATGGCTTCTGTATCCCCTGTGCAAATACCGTGTAATTACTGCGTGACCTTCACCAGTCACGGACGCCGGGCACCGATTGGCCGGCTGGGTACAAAAATGGCGGCTCTGAGTTTGGAGGCAATGACGGGAACGTGCCGAGGAGCAGAGCGATGGGACCTGGGGAAGGAGGGGTTCGAGGAGCAGGTACCTGCAACCTACTACCCGAATCAGGGACGGAATTAGTGACCCGCATTTTGCCTCGAGCCGTGGCCGCCGTGGCCGCTGGTGGCTCTATTACCCAGGTCGCACGGCTGCGCAGAGCTGTACCTCGGCTTGTCAGATTGACGACCGAGCATCAGTCCCCTCAACGTCACAGCAATATGTAGAGGCCATTTCTCATTCCAGACTCGCAGACAGGGGGTTTCGGTTTGGTTCAGCACATTCTCCAGCCATCTTTTCACCCACCCGGGATCTCTTGAACTGTCGGTTTTGTAGGAAAGACCGCCACTCTGTTCAGCATTCCTGTGCATTTCCACATCAGCGACCACCACCGGCATCATGGCTGGCAGGGTACGACAGCCCATCGACGAGGCGGCCTTTGGGAGATACATCTCTGAACATGTGCCCGTGATCAAGGCTCCGATCGAGCTGAAGCAGGTGAGCTCCTTAATTTCCATGCCGTCGGCCGCGTGCGCATCGCGGAGCCGTTTATGGTTATGTTACTGACCGCAGGTGATGTCACCCTCCAGTTCGGCTTCGGTCAGTCGAATCCCACATACCAGATCACGGCTGCCGACGGGCAACGCTTCGTGATGCGCAAGAAGCCCCCGGGAAAGCTCCTCTCCAAGACGGCCCACAAGGTCGAGCGCGAGTACCGCATCATGCACGCCCTCGAGCACACGGATGTGGCGGTGCCCAAGACGTACTGCCTGTGCGAGGACGAGTCCGTCATCGGCACGCCCTTCTACATCATGTCGTTCCTCGACGGCCGCATCTTCGAGGACTTCACCATGCCGGGCGTCAGCGCCGCAGAGCGCGAGGCCATGTGGCGCGCGGCCGTCGAGACGCTGGCGCGCTTCCACGCCGTCGACTACAAGGCTGTCGGACTGGAGCGCTTCGGCAAGCCGGAAGGGTTCTACAACCGCCAGATCCAGACGTGGATCACCATCTGCGGCAGCCAGGAGAAGGCCGTCGACGTGGAGACCAAGGAGCCCGTGGGTAAGCTGCCGCACTTTGACGAGACGGTGCGCTTCTTCAAGAACGAGCGGCTGCAGCCCAAGGACAAGGCGACGCTGGTGCATGGCGACTACAAGATCGATAACCTGGTGTTCCACAAGACGGAGCCGCGGGTCATCGGTATTCTAGAGTAAGTCTACAAATACTGCCCCCTTCGTAGTTGCTGTTCTATCTCAGGGGCTCTGTTTTTCTGACGCATCACAGCTGGGAGATGTCGACAGTGGGCCACCCGCTCTCGGACGTGTGCAACTTCATGACCAACTTCTACACGGCGCAACACGCCGGCGCGTCGCCCTACAACGCGTCGGGGTTCCTGCCGGGGCGGACTCCGGGGCTGCCGCAGCCGGAGCAGATCCTGGAGTGGTACACGGCGACAAGCGGATACGACCCGCGGGCGGAGGTGGCGTGGGGCATGGCGTTCAACGTGTGGAAGCTGGCGGGCGTGTGCCAGGGCATCGCGGCGCGGTACGCGACGCGGCAGGCGAGCAGCGAGAAGGCCAAGCACCACGCGGTGACGAGGGGCCCGATGGCCGAGTTTGCGTGGGCGTTGGCGAGGGAGGCGGGTGCTGGGGAGACCGGGTCGAGGTTGTAGTGGAGGGGGTGTCGAGGTGTTTGCAAGGTTGACATGATAGCAGTTATAGAAACAAAAAAAGGCCGAGTCCTTACATAACTATGGTCCTATGTAAGCTAGGTCTAGATTGAAAGTGACGAACATGAGCTAGATATTGGTTGACGAAAAGGCTGTCACTATTTGTTGGTACTCCCGCATCTACCTACCTAGATTTAAACTCCCAAGCCATTCTCTGGCCCAAACAAACCCTTTCACCCACTATGCCAGGTACCCACCCTGGTAGAGAGATCTTGGTTTGCAAGCAGATTTGTGCTTTCCCATTGCACCTTTGATGAACCCTGGACATAATACGTAAGTACCTACCTGATATAAATTGCCTACCCAAGTGCCAAGTGATTGGAGTGCAGATGGTCAGATCTGCTAGCCAGGTGTCTTATCTCCATCGGGCTGTGCAGGCCCAATCAGGGTCCCTCCCGTTCACACTTCCTCGTGCAAGCAATCCGAGACACTGGATTTATGACGTTGCATTGCACTCTTCAAGAATCTACGACGTACTTCAGTTCATTCCTGTTCGACAATCCCTGTGGCCATCACCTTCTATCTCCAGCCTTCGCATCAATCACATCGGTAACGTCAAATTCCGCCGTCCCGGGCCACTTCAAGCCTGAGCCTCGCCTCTATCAAGTCGGCGCAACCAACTGCGTGTGCCCTTGGACGCTTGGCTCGCGGCCCACGCGTCCCCGTCTCATGGCCGACCATCGCAGGCGCATCAGACTGGCCACGCCGCCAACTCCCGATGAGCGGCGGCCGCTGTTGAGCAGGCTCAGCACCGGCGCGGGCGTCGAGAATGCAGAGACGCTCTACAGCTGCATGACGGATCCTCACAGCCACTTGCCCGTCTACACCAACATCCACCGCATCCGCCGCGACATCATCAGCGTCGTTGAGGACTACCTGAGTCTGCAGCAGCTGCAGGACCTCAAGATCAATGTCACCGTCGTGAGGCCTCTCGTCGATAAGTTCTTTGGCCTGGAGGACATCTCCATCAGTAAGCCCTTTACCATCTAGCTTTTGCCGAATCGGCCCAAGCTTGCATCGTGAAGTAGAGCCTCCGCTGACCCGTCGCGCAAAGTCTACTGCTTGCTGGTCAACCGCGCCCAGTTTCTCGAGGAGCAGTCTCACCTGAACAACCGCCACAATGTAAACTACTCGCGTGCCACGCTGTGCGAGCTCATCGCCACACGCATCCTCCGCCGCTTCGGCGAGGCCCATACCGGACCGGAGGGGCTCCTGTTGCTGGCCCACATCCTCGTTGCCGGCTTCGAGCCGTTCCAGAACGCTCCAGACGAGATACGCGACGAGGCCGAGCGCACCACCTCGTGGACGCACCACAAGACGCTTCCGTCGCTCGAGGTCGCCATTGTCACCGAGAGCAAGCTTTTCTTGAGCTCGGCTACCTGCCAGAAGGTTGTGAATGCCATCTACGAGGGCCGCATTGTCTACACGCCCTCGACCTTTTGGGACATCATCCCGGATCACTACAAGCTGAAGCCCATCTCTCTCTACGACCCGCGGGACTCGCCCTTGCTGAACCAGTACCGCCTGATCGTCCCTCGGACAAGGAATGTTCTCGAGTCCATCCAGTTCACCGTCCTACTCTGCCTGTACATGGGGGTCATGGTGCACAGGAGAAAGGACTCCTGGGGCGCGCTTGAGATTGGGTTTGATATCTTTGCGTTTGGATGGGCCCTGGATCAGTTTGCGACTATTCTGGCACACGGCTGGTAGGCTCACCTTATGACTGACCTTTATTTGGAGTAGGCGCTGACGGGGATAATTAGGAACGTTTACACGCAAAACCTCTGGTCGTTTCTCGACGTTGCATTCGTACTCATTTACTGGGTATACCTCAGCCTGCGGCTCTACGGATTGCATATTGGCGAGATTGGCCCCGCCGAGCAAGCGTACGACGTGCTGGCGCTCGCTGCTCCTGTCCTGGTTCCTCGCCTGGCTTTTAACCTGATGCGAGATAACCTCGTGTTCTTGGCCCTGAGGTCGATGATGGCCGATTTCTTCTTCCTGACAGCTCTCTCTGCCTGGTGCTTTCTCGGGTTCTTGCTGTCGCTGCTATGGCTTGGCGAGGGAACCCACCAGCTTGTGTAAGTCTAATGGCGTCGCCTGAAGACTTTATCTGTTGCTAACATGACATGCAGGACCATCTTGAAGTGGATGATTTACATCTGGTTTGGGCTCGATGCCACGGGAATTCATCGTTCTGTAAGTCTACACGTGCCCCCCTTGCGCGTTGTATCTGACATAGTGGTAGACCGAATTTCACTGGCTGCTGGGACCTAGCGTTATGGTGGCATTCGCATTCCTGGGGAACACCTTGTTTCTGACCATCATGGTGTCGATGTTGTCCAACACCTTCAGCAACATCTCCACAAACGCCACCGCCGAGATCCAGTTCCGCCGAGCAGTCCTCACCCTCGAGGGCGTCAAGGCCGACGCCGTGTTTGCGTACCAACCGCCCTTTAACATCCTTGCCGTCTTCCTGTTTGTCCCTCTCAAGTTCATCGTGAGCCCGCGATGGTTCCACAAGATCCACGTCGCAGCCGTCAAGTTCCTCAACCTTCCCCTTCTGCTCATCATCGCCGTCGCCGAACGTCGCCTGCTCTGGCCCCCGCGCCATTTGATTGAGTCCAGCTCTGAGCCCAAGACCACACCGACCAAGAGCCGGTTCTGGAAGAAGTGGCGCCTGACTGTGCACCGAGATATCCGAGCCGTGTTCCAAGTCCCACCGCCGGACACCGTCCAGGACGACATTGCGGTCGACGACGAGATGACCCACCACCTCATCCGCAGGCAGTTCACGCGGAGCAACACAAACGAACCGCAGACGCGGCAGCTATCGCGCCGCGATTCGATGTTCCCGGGCATCTCGCAGAAGCTGCGGGGCTCCTTCACCGAGCCGGAGGATCTCGAGGGCATGACGGAGAGGCTGGGGAACATGGAGCAATCGATGCGTCGAATGGAGGCTATGATGGCGCAGTTGGTGCCCGACTTTGAGGAGGCGGTTGAGGACGAGATGGACGAGAGTGGAACATTGGGCAACGATGCACCGACGACACAGTCGTCCTTTAGGGAGCTGGCGAAGTAACTTGGATGAGCATTGCGATGGTGTTTGATACCTATTTATCTTTGGTTTGTGGTTTGGAACCGCGCAAACTACACGTGCGCTTGGCTTATAGGCCATTGTCATCCCCAAACAATTAGACAGTTAGACAATTAAATAACGTACTTTTCTTTACGTAGATTCACCTATGACTGTCCGTTCACCTTCTGCTCATCTCTCTCTTCAACCATGGACACTCACAAACTCCTCACCAATATACTCAGCCACGGACACTGTCCCTCATCTATATATTCAACGACGAACACGTCCCTCACCAACATCTTCAACCACGGACACTTCAAACCGATACAAAACCAATAAACACTCATCACAACCTTGACGTTTTGAAACCCGATCTCAACAGTCTTTGTTCAGCCACAAGAAATGTGCACCCTCACCTACTTCGAGCACAGAGCTTGCAAGCATGTCTGGGCCGTCGTCACGGAGCCCTGCGAGCCCTTCATGGGCTTCAGCACATGCCCTCTCTTCTGCGATGGCTCGGCCAAGCCGACTCCTCGATACCTGCGGACGCGAAGCCGGCCTTGCCCGCAGTGCGATCTGAACGGCATCTACGACCGCAACCTGGTTCGCATGGTGGAAACGATGGAATGGGGCGTCAAGTGGGGGCTTGGGCCTAGGCGGGATGATTTTGGCTGTGATGTGAGGCTGCCTGGGAGAGGGTGTGTGATTCTATGAAGGGGGTGGTGGGCGAGAAGCGAGGTTGCTTGGCGTTCTAGTTGTCTAAAGCACTCGGGGAGGATGAACGACTTTGCCAGCCACCACAGGCACGACTCGGCGACGAGGATACAACTGCGTCGAATGCTCGTTTAACATTGTTTGATCATTCCTAAACTCCAACGAAAGTGGCGCTGGGCCAGAAGAGTGACAGAGTCCCCTGCTCAATAAGAGCTGACTTCCTCGACATGAGCCCCCCCTTTGCCGGGGCTTCAACCAACAGCGAAACTTCATCTCGCATCAACAACTCTTCAAAACGATCAGAAATCACAAATAACAGGACATGAAGACATTTTAAGAACCATCCAATTCTGCTTCACCACCATTGACCTCTTGAAGCCCCAACATAGTGACATCACGTGCCTCTCCACACCTGGAGCCCGACGAGTTTTCCCATGGCAAACGTTTGTGAAGCATTTTTGACATATCACGACTCTCGCACCCAGACAAGATGCTGCCGACCCCAGACACATCCCACGTTCCCTACGAACGCGTGTACGAGCCCGCAGAGGACTCGTACCTTCTCTTGGATGCCCTCTCCGCCGACTCTGAGAAGGCTTTCCTGCATGACGCCTTCTCCGACGCCGCGCCGCTGGTGGTCGAGGTCGGCACGGGCTCCGGCGTCGTCATCGGCTTCGTCCACGCGCACGCGAAGACCATCTTTGGAAGCGGCAGCGTCCTCACCGCCGGCGTCGACGTGAATGCCTTTGCTTGCCGCGCGACCGTCGCCACCGCCGCGAAGGCGCAACTCGACAATCCGGGCTCGCATGGCATGTATCTGGGCTCCTGCATGGGCGACCTCACGGCGCCCTTGCGGGAGGGCGCCGTCGACGTCCTCATCTTCAACCCGCCGTATGTGCCCACGCCCGAGATGCCCGTCCGCCCGGACACGTTCGTCGCCGGCGACTTGGCGCCCGGCGCGACGCCCTCCTTCGACGACGACTCGTACCTGCTGGCGCTGTCGTACGCCGGCGGCCGGGATGGCATGGAGACGACGGACCGCCTCGTCGAGGCGCTGCCTCGCGTGCTCTCCCGCCGTGGCTGCGCCTACATCCTCCTCTGCGCGCAAAACAAGCCCGATGCGGTGAAGCGGCACATCGAGGGGTTCGGTCCCGAGTGGCGGACCCTGACGGTCAGGTCCAGCGGCAAGCAGGCCGGATGGGAGAAGCTGCAGATTGTACGGATATGGCGGGACTTTTCAGCGTCAGATTGAGATGGGTGAAAGAGAAAGAGAGCGAGAGAGGGAGGGTGGTGGCGTGCAAGAGCATGTATTTCAGATATCTTTCCATAACAAAGCGATACCCACCCGCCGATGATTCATTCAATGTTTTATGGCCAATCATCCCAAAACGCCAGGTTCCATTTGCCGTTTAATATCGCCGAGATATCTTCGCATCCCCCCCTTCTGCCAACCACAGTTACGGGGTCCAACATCCTGTCTGGATACCCCCCTCATTAAGCCTCCGTCTATCCTCGTCGCGGACCACGGCCCCGGCCACGGCCTCTGGGACCACCTCTTCCGCGCGGACCCCCTCGACCACCCCGATCCCCGGTCTCCTTGCGGGCCTTGTTCTTGGGCTTGGGCTGGTCGTCGATGAGTAGGGTGTCGAGGGGTAGCGAGTCAGGGAGGATGAAGTATCGGATGGTGGAGCCGCGGATGTTCATGGTGTCGAGGGAAATGGGTTCCTGGCCCCTCGCCGTCATCTTGACGGTGCGCAGGGCTGTGTTCATCTGGGGGGAGACGGAGGCGATGGTGCCGTGGACGATGGTGCCTGTGGATGCCGTGTCAGTGCCTTGCTGCGATCCCGACACTCCTGTATAGTCTTTGACGGAGCGGAAGGAGGGGTAAGTGAACAGCCGTACCATTTTTCAACTCAATTGTCACCGTCTCGTTGGCGCATTTCATCAGGAATCTGGTCGCGCCAAGTCAGTCGAGGAGCTCGTGCTTGAAAGAGACGCTCAGCACAATCGGAGCACAAGGCTGAGGGGAGGAGGAGAGGACTGCATACCGGACGAGCTTCATGTTGGTGGCCTCGGGTGGTTGGATGTGCTACGGCGGCTGGGAGGACTGTGAATGTAGGCGTGGAGACGTGCCGTGGAGGTCGGAGAGAGTCGGCGCGATTTCGTCGTTCGGCGTCAGGCTGAAGCTACACGGCCTTGCGAAATTGTCGGTCGGGGAAAAATCGAGGTCGGAGCTTCCTGGTACAGCACGTGATGTCGTCTGAGAGAGGAGCTGCTGAGGCTGAGAAACGTAGGTGCCACAGGTGGTGCCTGCCTGGAATCTCAAGTCACGTGGCAGGCTGCGCGAGCTGAGATTCGGCGGAACGTTGTTCAATGCGCTGCTAATTGGGTGCCACCAGCACGTCCGTTATCGATAAGGCCCGACCCGCGGTTCATGGAGAAGGAAGGCAACTGGGGTCGCGCGGAGCGGACATAAATTCCGGCGACCTCGCAACTTGAACCATGACAACCGCCACCAAGCCGGCCTGACGCCTATCCCCCGAGTTCCCCCCCGTACCCTGGGTCTTCCTTCGCCTGGACATTCGGGGGAACTCCTAAAACATCTCCCTCGACGCGCCTGCCATCTTTGTCGGCTGCGTGCTGCCGCTCCGGAGACGCCCTGGTGGTCATTTACCCCACCATCCCCAGCATTCACCAACCGCTAGCAAGCTCGAGGCGACTCTTCCAGCTTCCAGCTTCCACGCAGCCGCCTTTGCAACCCTGACAACGCGAACAACAACGAATCGCCTCAGCAACACCAAGACCGATAGTACACAGGAGCTCGCAGCCATGATTTCAGGGCGTGGTGGTGGTGCTGGAGCGCGGGCTGGGCGTATCCGTCCACCCCGTCGTATTGTGCGTGTAAGTGCCTTAGGGAACCACTGAACAGAGGTCGGCCTTTGCCTCTCTAGCTGGCCGATGCTGGTCATACTCTCCATTATTAAGCTGGCTAACTGTTATCCGCTACAGCCAAATGGGCCTGGCGAAAGTGCCGATTTCCAGGCGTGCTGGAGCATGCTGAAGGAAGCCCTCCGCGACATCCACAACAAAAACTGCAGTCGACTGTCATTCGAAGAACTCTACCGAGCGGCCTACAAGATTGTTCTTAAGAAGAAGGGGGAGGTACTCTACGACCGTGTCAAGGAGTTTGAAGAGCAGTGGTTTGCCGAGCATGTCATCCCCAAGATTGAGGTTCTCGTCACCAAGAGCTTGATCAATATCGGTGTCGATCGAACCTCGGCGACATCGGTCAATGAGAGACGCCAGACGGGCGAAAAGTTCTTAAAGGGGCTGCGAGACACCTGGGAAGACCACAACATGTCCATGAACATGACGGCCGATATCCTCATGTACCTTGACCGAGGATATACGCAACTCGAGTCCCAGCGAGTCCCCATCTTTGCCACCACAATCGCTCTTTTCCGGGATCACATCCTTCGCTCCTGTCTAAACGCAAACACCCGGGACATGGTCATTGACATCCTGATCTCGGTCATCCTCGACCAGGTCGACATGGAGCGAGAGGGCGACATTATTGATAGGAATCTCATCCGAAGCTGCAGCCGAATGCTCAGCTGTCTATACGAGACAGAGGAGGAAAACGAAACCGAAAAGCTGTATCTGACCGTCTTCGAACCTCGGTTTTTAAACAACAGCAAGGCCTTCTACTCTGCGGAATGCGAGAAGCTCCTGCGAGAATCCGATGCTGGTGCGTGGCTACGACATACCCAGCAGCGACTGAACGAGGAGTCCGATCGGTGCGGAACGACAATTGAGGTGGAAACATTACCAAAGGTCACCAAAACTATCGACCAAGAGCTTATTGTTGCCCACCTGTCGGATTTCCTGGCTTTGGAGGGCAGTGGGTTGAAGTGGATGATCGATAATGACAAGATTGATGAGCTTTCCATCCTCTACCGACTGATCTCGAGAGTCGATGATAAGAAGACTGCGCTGCGGGACATCTTGCAGCGACGAGTGGTTGAGCTGGGCATTGAGATCGAGAATGTGCTAAAGAACACCGACTTTTCAACTGCTCATGGCGATGGTGAAGAGGGCGGCGAAGGAGAGAAGGCCAAGACATTGAATCCAGCAGCACAGCAGACCGCAGCTGCTATCAAATGGGTGGATGATGTGTTGCGTCTTAAGGACAAGTTCGACAACCTTTGGGTCCAGTGCTTCCAGGACGACTTGATCATTCAGAGCGCTCTCACCAAGAGCTTTTCTGACTTTATCAACATGTTCAATCGAAGCTCTGAATATGTGTCTCTCTTCATCGACGATAACTTGAAGCGAGGCATCAAGGGCAAGACGGAGGCCGAAGTTGATGTCGTGCTCGAGAAGGCTATTATTCTGATTCGATACCTTCAGGATAGAGACCTGTTCCAGACATACTATCAAAGGCACCTGGCGAGGCGGCTTCTTCACGGGAAATCGGAAAGCTCCGACGTCGAGAAACAGATCATCTCCCGCATGAAGCAAGAAATGGGCCAGCAATTCACCAGCAAGTTCGAAGGCATGTTCAGGGACCTGGTCACCTCTGCCGAGCTTACATCCAACTACCGAGACCATATCCACTCTGTTGGAGACGGTAGTAAGACTATCGATCTTCACATTAATGTCCTCACCACCAACTACTGGCCACCGGAGGTCATGGGCCGAACCGCTCAAATTGGCGATGGGTCGCGGGTGACCTGTACATACTCACCCGAGCTTAAGCGGCTGCAGGCGAGCTTCGAACAGTTCTACCTGACGAACCGTAATGGGCGAAAACTGACTTGGATTGGTACTACGGGTAGCGCCGACGTCAAGTGTACCTTCCCCATAATCCCTGGCAAATCTGGTCCGCTGGCTCGAGAGCGCAGGTATGAGATTAATGTGCCGACCTTTGCCATGGTCGTGCTGCTACTTTTCAACGAGCTTGAGGAAGGCGGATCTTTGTCTTTTGAACAGATCCAGGACAAGACCAGCATCTCAACTTCTGACCTCATGAGAACCCTAACGGCAATTGCTGTTGCGCCCAAGTCACGAGTCTTGCTCAAGGATCCTATGACCAAATCGGTCAAGGCCGGGGACAAGTTTTCGTTCAACGCAGCATTCCAGAGCAAGGCAATGCGGATCAAGGCACCCATTATAAACGCCGTTTCTAAAGTTGAGGATAACTCCGAGAGAAAGAGCACCGAGGAGAAAAACAACCAGACAAGAGCTCACATTGTTGATGCTGCAATCGTAAGAATCATGAAGTACGTATTGTCCATGTTTTTGCGGCCTTGACATGATTATACTAACCCTTGCAGGTCCCGCAAGGAACTCAGTCACACGCAGCTCGTTAGCGAAGTTCTCACGCAGCTATCAAGCCGCTTCCGACCCGAGGTATCTCTCATCAAGAAACGTATTGAGGACCTCATCGCAAGAGAATACCTCGAGCGGCCCGACGAGGATGGCTCGCCGTCGCTCTACCGCTACGTGGCTTAAGCCGGTGCGTTGAAATGACACGAGTCACGAATGACGAAGAGAAGAAAGCAAAATTTAACTATGGCTCGCACGGCGTTTGGAGGCAGGAGAACCGTTGATTTAGCTGGGCGTTGCCCCTGAGCATGGTCTTGGACAGCGTGGCATCGGGGCTGAGAAGGGTGTTGCCCCATTTACCTAGAAGTGCATTGTATGCAGACATTTGCTGTGATGTACATGGCTACAATCAAAGTAAATATTTTTTATCGTATGTGATATAGTACGGATCCTCGAGTTCAGTTCTCACTATGTGGTTTGCCGTCAAAGACCCCGTCTTTTGAGGAATCACGTGATATGGCGGGTGAAGCCAGGAATCGACGACAACCTGCGTCACTGCTGCTTCATCGATTTTGGAAGTGAACGACCCTTTGCACCAGGAAAAACGACCCGCGCGCTCATTAGAATCTCTGTTACGAGCCGTCACCGCATATTTCCGTCATCGTTGTGCCACCGAGGACCCCTAAACCTCCACGAAACTCACCCGCGCCCTGGTCTATCTCACCCACCTGAACCACCAACACGATGCTCTTCTTCAGGTACGCAACCCCCCGCGGATGAGCTCGCTATCCCTGGCGCCATGCGAATATCCGGGGGGGCTTTTAGCTGATGCGACGCTGCAGTTTCTTCAAGACGCTCATCGACCACGAGGTCACCGTCGAGCTCAAGAACGACATCCAGCTCAAGGGCACCCTCAAGAGCGTTGACCAGTACCTCAACATCAAGCTCGACGACATCCAGGTCGTCGATGAGCTCAAGTACCCGCATCTGGTGCGCAAACATGCCTCTTTTTTTCTTCTTTTTCTTCCACCCCGCGCGGGGGCTTGCAAAGCGCTGACAAACTCCCTGTAGAGCTCCGTCAAGAACGTCTTCATCCGCGGCTCTGTGGTGCGCTACGTCCACCTGCCCGGGACGTCGGTGGACACGCAGCTGCTTGAGGACGCCACCCGAAGAGGTAAGTCACGAGAAAACCATTAAGCACGTGGGGGAATACTGACGATGGGGGGAAATATAGAAGCGGCGGCTCAGCAGGCCAAGGCCAAGTGAGCGGATTGATTGCCAGGATTGCTCCAGGCGTGATGCGTCGTGATCTGGCTGGGAGGAACGCTTATTGCATGGACGGTGTACTGACAAAACGGATGATGGGAGATTCGTGCGACGTTGGCTCCCGATACGGATAATGAAATACTAAATGCCACTTTGTGCAGCTCCCCGGGTGTCCCAGGCGTGCCGTTGGTGTTGCCGGCAAATGAAGCAAGATCACAACGACGAGGAGATATCGCAAGGAGAAGAACCGGCCGCGAGGAAAGCTGCCGCTATCTCTAGGTGTCGTCGGGTTGTTCAGGGGTTGCCACGTTATTTAGACTCATCCAGTTATCCAAAGGTCATCATGCCCGGGGCTACCTACCTATCTCCTGGCACACAATGCAAATTACCCGGATGTACTATCACCACCATGCTCCACCTCCCTTGCCAGACTTTCCATCCCACAAGGCTTTATCCTCGTCGTCTTCGCCCTCAATCAGCGGCGTCACAATCCCTCCTCTTCTCCTCTCGGCTATCCACCGATCGATCCACCCCTTCATTCGTTTCCTCGACTGCTCACTACCCACGTTTACAGTTGGGATCACCTTTTCAATTCTCAGGCTCATGACAAACATGGCCAGCTCCCGGAAGCTGCTGTGTTCTGAGTAGGGCACGCCAAAGCACATTGCTTCTTTGGTGCTTCCTCTCTGCGCAACGAAGTCCCTATACTTGAACCGCGTTCGCCAACCTTTGCCGTGAAGGATCTGGTCACTCTGTAAGCTGCCGGGCGAGGTGTTGGCCCCGACGGTTTTGCCATTGGCGGGTCGGAAGTTCCATCCACTTGGACGAAACCCCACGATACGACTGAAGTGAGGCTTGTAAGTGTTCAGGTATTCTTGAAGAGTCTCGGCACGGATTTCCATGAGCATTTGCATGTGGACCTGTGCCTCGCGGGGATTGGAGGTAAGCAGCGCCGTCAGCTCTGGGTCGTCGAGCTGCTTGCATATTTTGATCTTGCCAGGTGATGCAAATATTTTGGATCCCAGGGCTTTTGCAATCGCAATGCAAATGCGCTCCTTCCCAATCGAGTAGGTGCCACAAATCACTAGCAGCCGTTGTTTAGGTCCGGCCTTTGTCTCAGACTGGCCACTCTCGCTAGACTTGTCGCTTTGAAAGAACTTGCTAACAGTTGGCGTTCCCGAAGAGTTTGCTGACTTGTCCCAGACGTCGTCTTTGCAGTTGGGATCGGGTGACATTGATCCAATCAAGTCTGCACAGGCCTTGATGACATCGTCTTGAGGAGGAAAAGAGTACCGGGGATTGAGATAGGTGGTGTCCAGGTAGCAGATGTCAATCTTCTGCTGGTTGACCTTTCCTGAAATGGAGTCGACCACTTCGGGTTTGAGGAGTGAGTGCGTGACATGAGCAGGGCACGCTCGAAAGTCACCACAATGTAGTATGCGTTGTACCCGGCCATTTGAACCCTTGCCCATGGTCTTCTGGAAGAGGAAAAGGGAACTTCCGGGGCAGTGGTTTGCTGGAATCATGGTGACAGTGGCGCCCTCGGTTCCCGGGATATCGTAGGACTTCTCAAATTCAAGCTCCACAACCCACTTCGCGGCCGTTCGGAGCTGTTGCTTGATGAGACTGCCCGTGACCTTGCTGCAGTATATCGGCCCATGTCTCCAGTTTGCCGTCAGGCCAATGTAATGGTCGCTATGGAAATGACTCAAGAAGTAAGCCTTGCAGCCCTCTACAGCTCCGTAGCGAAACGCATCCACGCAGATAAAGAACCCAGGCATGATTTTGTAGAAAGGGCATGTCCTCTCATACGCCGGCCTGCCCCGGGATGAGGTTTCAGCGGCAGCGGCTGTTGCCCAAGCTGAATCCTCGGCATTGTTGGACATGAGCTTTGAGAATGCAGACTTCGGTGCGTTCTCGGCAGCGTTGGTGTCGAAAGGGTTAGCTTGACCAGGTCTCGGGACTGCTGCTCGGGCAAATCGTTTGCTGATATCACCGGACACGACCTCGGATGCCTCCTTTGGTTTATGCGGCGCTGCGTTCTCCATTTGTGGTAAGGGGACCGGGTTGCCATCCAGACACGCGTTAACGTGGCGAGTAGCTTCGTCCGTGGAAATCCCGGCTAAGCAGCCATTGCAGATTGGACAGCTTTCTATCATTGATCCATCATCGAGGGGTTCTTCCGCTAGATCCTCGCTCGAGAACCCCCCCGCTTCCTCAGCTTCAAGGCGGGCTTGCTCCCGCATGAACATCATCTCGCGCATTTCTTCACCCTCAAAGTCCTCGGTGTCAAGTTCGGGTATATCGGCATATTCCTCGGGGCCATGGTATTGTTCGTATGTAGAGTCTTCCTGTTTAAGCGTTGCGGGATCGTCGTCCTTGTCCTTCTCCTCGACCTTAGCAAAATTGTCTAGTTGAACCTCTTTACTCAGGGGTAGTTCCGCACATTGGCTAGTCTTTTGTAATTTCGGTTCCTCGGGGTCGACAGAGTCGTCCGCTTCGTCTTCGCTATCAGAATCAATCACGAAACCGGTCTTGATGCGTGTCTTAAAGGCCTTGGGCCGAGAGTCGTTCTTGGGTTTGGCTGGCGAAGAGGGAGGTTCCCCCTTGACGGCATCCTCTTTCGTTGGGCTCTCTTCCGGTTCCTGGCTCAGCTTCCTCCTTTTGTTTGAGTGTTCGACTTCATTATATCGTTCGGGTTCGTCTGCACTGTAGAGATCTTCCTTGAAGTCGGGGGTAGTTTCCGACGTATCCACAAAGAGGGAGTCATCCTTCTTCTCAGCCTTCTTGAAGAAATTCAAAATGCTAGGGTTCGGCCTGGCTTCCACAAAGAGGGAATCCTCCTTCTTCTCGGCTTTCTTGAAGAAGGTCAGGATGCTCGCGTTCGGTTTGGCGGGCTTCCTCGAGAACTGGGCACTAGAGGTGGGTTTCCTGGGTGTGTGGGAACGGCTAGATTTCGTTGACGCAACCATGGTGGACGATCCTTGGGCTTCGGCGTAGGGCCTTATACCATAGCACTGAGATGTTTTCGTTGATCTCTGGTACACAGAGTAGCAAGGAGAGTAGATGGCTTGGCTGTGGATCGAGTACGGAGGAAGTAAGGTGATTTTCTGGGGTGTTGGGTGAAGTGGGATGGAGTTGGCCTTTGGAACGCGAGGGGTCGCGCCAGAGGCAAAGTGGGCATCGCGAAGTCACATGATTCTGCCACATTTTGTCTACCATTTAAGTAGTTAGTACCTAGTGTAGGTACTGACGGGAGTCGTAAATGGAAGAGGTACATAACTGATATGCCTTCGTATTCCTAGAATTCTTATAGAATTTGAACATCGCTCTGACATTGGAAGCCGTTTGTCGGTAATTTTTTGTCTGCTACTAATCCCGGTCTCGGGAGGATTGCGTACAGTCTGCCACTGCCGAAGCAGAGGTGAGGGGGGTTGGACCCTTACTACTAAGTACATGTACCTATATGGAGCCGGTTGGCGGTTTAGTCGGTAAACGGAGAGGCCGGTTATTTTGACTGGGATAATGTGAATTCCATTGGTTCTAATTGTGCCTGCCATGCTATCTGATCGAGTGCTGGATTGGCGCCGTGAAACCCCTTATTATTCTTAGTCAAGAACGATGAGACGCCACCGAGACTCCCGCTATCAACCATCTCACGGCTCTCACCCCTTGCAGCCCAAGCACGCCCTGCCACGCAATAAATGAGCCGGCCATTTCACCAAGCACACGCACAGAACCTGTGCAACTCCCCATAATGGCCTGTGAGTAAACCGATTCAGTTCCATATGGATCGCGTGCTGACCGCCTTCCAAGCCATGTTCAGCACCTACGCTGAGCTTCAGCATACCACGACCATCCCCGCGGGAATCCCGGCCTCAAAGGCCGTCAAGGTCCTTTTTCACGATCATGATTTCTTTCTGCGTTGTGATCCGCACTTGATCAAGTTTGAGCCCATTGCAACACCGTCGGACCCTGAGCCTGAGGTCCCTGACGATCGCGAAGTCGACCCCATCGCGCCTGTCAAGGTCTACTCGGTGACCGATAGGGTGCACACTCTGCCTGCCGGGCTCTGGGACTCTGACGTCGTCAGCACGTGCGAGTATTTCGACTTGGAGAATGGTCTTTTCGTTAGGCTGCGGAGTCCTCTGAGCGTGGTGATGGAGACCGTGTGGCAGATAAGACAGGCAGAGGATGGGAGCTATGAATTGGTCGAGGACATCGTGATCAAATGCTCAAGGTTTCTGATTGGCGTGGTTAAAGGTGCCTGCGAGTCTGGGTGGGAGAGTGTCCATGGCAAGATGCTAGAGAAACTGAAAGAGGCGTGAACGACACTTACGGCGAATGAGGTCATAACGTAGAGTTCAGAAAGAATTAAATAGAACTACAATAGATCATGTTTGTTTGAATGATAATCTAGCGTGGGTGCTTTGCTCAATTACATCCGAGAGAATACGTTTGAAATACCTATGATGTCTTGGAGTCTGCACAGCAGACAACTATAAATATCCTACTTCAACACCTGAACAGCCTGCCTACTTCAGGTATAGTAGCTTGTGGTAATAAACCCAGCCGCAGCGCGGTTCTTTAGATGTCTCTCATCAAGTATTTCTCTCCGCTGTTGAGTGATGGCGTCTCGCTCCTAAAGGAATCGAGAAATCTCGGGCACCGCTGGACACTTTCGTCAACCTCAACCGTCAAAGTGGTAACAACGTCCATCTGAATGGCCAGTTCTTCTTGGGGGGCACTCCTCAGAGACTCCTGACTGGGAGGCGTGAACTGCGATTGTGTTGTCGTCACGGCACAGCCGCTCCGTCTTCCAAATTGCTGCCACCATCCACCAACTACGGTGCTGTCCCTGGAGCGAGGCTCGCCACCCTCAATCCAGACCGTGTGGCCGGGATTTCCAGCAGGGGTACGCATGAAGGCAAACGTGTCGAGACCTGTGTTTTCGACGTCGACTTCGTCGGTGGGACCGAATACTATAGAATAGCGGGTAGCGGCGAAGAGGATACAGTCGAAAGATCCGTTGCTAGCGATCGGGGATCCGGCGAAGCAATAGTATGCAACGGGCACTTGTGCACCGGCCATGTCGGCAATTCGTCCAAGGGCGAGAGGGAGTGTACACATGACATAGATAACCGGGTATACCAAGAAAGTAGGATTGTGGCTCAGGTTGACATTGGACTGGTCTGGACCTATCCTCCCCCCCCTTTCTATGAGCTGTCGACGGAGTGAGAAAAATATGGCGATGTAAAGAGTGCAGGTCACGGCGAGAGAAAGAAAAATAAAGATGTAATGGGTAAGGAGTTGGAGATTTTCGTAGGCATCGTTGATCCAGCACTATACGCAGCATTGTCAGCCGAGGAACTACATAACAACAGCCTTGCAGCGACGAGGCGAAACAGAGCTACTTACCCAGGGGTCGGCGCGAGTGAAGTAGCCTCCGACTTCTCTTCCGTTGTGGGTAGCTAGGAGTGGGATAATGGAAAGGAAATAAACAAACAACCAGATGCCAACAATGGCTACACAGAGCACTCGGTGAGGTGGCCGATAACCCTTGACGACGGAAAGATAAGTATGAATAGCAATGGCTGTGATGAAGAGACTGGAAGATAGATTTCCGTTCGAGTCAAAGAACCCTTGAACAAAACACGTCGGGGTGCCGAGGAAGATGCCTCCTTCCCGGAGCCAAGTGATACTGAGCAGGAAAGCAGCGCCCTGGTGCATATCGGCAAGGATAAGGTTGAAGATGAGGATCAGGAATTGATTCGGGGGTCGTCTTTTGGCCTCTTGGATACGTTTTAAGCTCCGGTCGTGTTCTACCTTGGAAGTCGCGCCATCCGGCCCGTATGCTCCAGTCTCGAAGGTAAAAACCGGTTGGGGATTGGGGATGTTCTTCGTGATGATTTTGGCGCGACATCTCTTCCGAAAGTGCCAGCCCAATAGTTTGAAGGTCAGGTACAGGAAGAGGGTTGATGTGAGGACGAAAGAGATCAGGGAAAATATTGAGATGGCAATCAACCCCCTGTGGTAGTCGGGCGGCAGAGGTGCAAGACTGTAATTCTCTGGATGATCCTCCAGATATTCTTCTGCGGGAGACGACATGATTGTGGGTTTCGTCCAGCATGTGAATTGGTTGCCATGCGAGTCCAAGAGAAATCGACATCGAGGTAAGAGTTGCACATGCCGAGGGAAAGACAAAACTGGACGCAAGCTTCTATAGCAACTGATACATCACTTGGTATTGGGCGTGAGACGCATCTGGTGGTTACGGCGCTTGTCTCGAGTCCCTTTGTGTGACGGAACTAACAGCGCGATCTACGAAAGCCACCAGATCAGAGTGGGCCTGCTCGATACTCCCGGTACGAGGACTCAAGGCGGAATGCCCTATTGTGGGCAAACGAATTCAACGGCAAGTCATCATCGTCCGCCATCCCGGCATTGCGGAAAGCTACAGTTGTCAGCTCGGTACAATGCTGGGGGAGGATGCAGGTACTGACTCGTCCTTTGAAGGCCGTGGCAACGGGAATGAGAGATCGGCGCGGGGCGATGAGGCTAGAACGCGGGCTAGCTGAAAGGGGGATTGCCAGGCTTCACGGCAATCGGTCAGAGCCAGATAACTAGATGGCAGAACCTAGGAACCAGAGGGGAATTGATAGTTGAGCGACTAAAAGAGGTGAAGCTGTTGGTTTTTTGTTTTGTTTGGTATTCAAACTCATAATCAATTCTCAAGTTGTCGTAGAAGACGTCATAATCGCTCTGTTAAGGTATTGAGAGGATGAAGGTTCTCATGACGACACACACGCCTTGGTTCAGGGGGATTAAACTCTGAGCCGCAGTTTTGGATTCTGACATCAACACGCCATACCAATGCTGGCCATCGCTGGGACAGAGAGTTGGCCTAGTATCGAAACCACAACTTGCTGAGGGGCGTGTTGTCTGTGCTTAGAGACTGGTAACTCTTCGGGGCTAAATGCGTATTGGGCGTGGTGCGGTTTGGTGGCACGTCCAACCAGACAAGAGCTGGTTGACACCAACCCTGTGGCTACCCGTAGCTGCAGATAAGAGTAAAGTCACGACGCGGGAGGTTCCCATGCTTCAAACCTTGTGTTTATGGTTAGCGTCTTGGAGGTAGGCAAGTAGGCTAGAGTAGATGGCGCTGTCTTTGGCAGTTGATCTTGCAGTCTGGCCATTGAGCGGAAAGATACAGGATGCCTCCCCGGGTGAAGTACTATGCAGCGACGGCAAAGTCACGAGATATCAAACATAGTCCAGTGGTCGTTTTGCCCACGATTCGGCGGCGTATGCCTCTCGGGGAGACACAACGGCCAAAATATCTGTCACCATGGGTCGGTCTCCCGAGGGCCAGACCACGCCTGAACGCCAAAGCTCGAGGCTAGGTAGACGGAACATTCACTCCAGGACTAGGCATTTCGGCCGAAAGAAAAGTCACTCCACAAACAACTCCACAAACAACTCCACAAACAACTCCACGACGTGTCTTTTTGCTTCCAAGCTCATTTGTCGGGAAACGACTTCCCCTTAACCATGGTAGGAGGTGCCGCCGATGTTTGACCATCCCATCCTCCACGAGCTAGGCAATTATCTAAGGTGTGAATTACCGGGCCAGCTCATTCGACATGTCCGACGAGAAACGATGGGTAAAAGAAAAATTAAACAATCCGATGACTTGTGATCTAGGATCGTAGAGTGTCATTTGCACAGGTGTGACAAGGCGTTCCTCGTCTCTCTTCAGGTGTCGGAATGAGCGTGGGACCACGCATTAAATGAGCCGTATTCGGACAGGCGACAGGCGACCAGAAGTCACGCCTTCTGGGGAGTTTCCATGGATCCAATCTCTCGAGTCTGTGCAGTGCCAGCAAGCAATTCGATCTTGGACCCACCACGTTGAGAGTGGCTCGTGCCCAGTTGCAGAAGCCGGGGGAACGTTGAGATGAACTGGCTGCCAATGAGTTGTGATTGCCCGAGTGTTGATGGTTTCAAGAGAATCAAAAGACGAAATCTAAGAATTATTAGACCTATTAGACGCCTCCGTTAGCGCGATTACGAATACAAAGACTCGGAAATTGACCCCTTGTCCACCAGTAGTAGGGTATACGAATACGCTAAGGAGCTCCGCTAGCGCGAGGGGACATGGGTAAAATGCAAACAACGGAAGTGAAGGTGCAGGCAGGTGCAGGTGGTGTAAAACAAGCTTACTACGTACTGGCCGTGGTGTCATTGTCCGGGCAGTGAATGTGATTGCAATAGGCGGCATCACGTCCATTTCCGATCCCGCATCCACAGCAATACGCGGGGGTCGAGGCGAGTCGAGAGAGCACGGGCTGTTTAAGTGTCCATAGTACCTAATCTGCCGCAGTCCGCGGGAGGCCGGGCAGCTAGAGAGCCACAGGCCCAGGGGCCCTCCGGGCAGGCTTCAGGGAGTCTCCAGCAGTCGGCGACTGGCTGAGTGGCAGTGGCCAGGCGGCGATACAGGGGACAGGCGGCAAGATGCCCCGATGGATCTGCGGTAAAGGTACGGTATAATCTCTTGCGGTATTCGTCAAACCATTGATTAAGCACCTAGCTAAGCCCAGATAGCGGGGTTAGACATGGATAACATGATGAGGGGTTCTCATTACCGCGTTTTGGCCCTTTTTTTGTGTATACGTATAATGGATATTAACATACGATGAGATCGCCCGATCCTGGTTTTTCGAAATGACTTCTGTAGACCCCTATCTTCACCGTTCCGCGCTTTTGTTGAACACCATAGCGCCCGCGCCGCACCGCAATCCGGCTTGCGACCCCAACTTTTTTTTCTTTCAATTTGCTGTCCAGCTTCGCTGATTGTTTCTTCTCCCTCCCTCTGACCTCCTCCCTCACGTTTCGTCCGCCGCCTCCGCAATCTGCAATCCGCAATCCGCAACCAACCCGCATCAACCCGATATTCC
>JABSTB010000589.1:0-35101 GCA_013756995.1 Neonectria neomacrospora | reverse complement strand
GTCCATTCGCTGGCACCGCGGGTCCCTCGTCGCGTTCCAAGCTCCAAGCAAGCAAGCCTCCACTTCAACCTACGAGCCCACGACCTCTCGCTCAACTTCCACTCCGCGCGCGCCGGCCGTATAAGATCATTCCCCACGATCCCGCGATCCCATCCCACCGCCTTCGCCATGCCACCGGCTCCGCCTGCGCTTGTGTCTCGCTCTTGCTAGTCTCTCGTTTGATATTCTTGCCTGTTCGTCTTTGTCTCCGTACATACATACACACAGACAGACACCACTCGCTCAGCTCTGTCCTGGCTTGCGCATCCGTTCTCTCTCACCGCGTTCGCCCGCTGCGGCTCGTCGTCGTTCGCAGTGTCCGTCTCCGTACCTTCGTTGGCCCTCTCTGACACCCGCCACCGATTGCTCTCTCCGCCTTGCGCCTTGCTCTTGACGTCCCTCTCGCTGCGTCAAGCGCCGCTGATCTCGGAACACGCCAATTGGCCTCGGAGTCGTCCCCCTTGGTGCTGTGCTGCATCGGCCTCGCCTGCCACTCATTCCGTCGCTGACGCTCCGCTCCAACCATCACCACCAGTCCCCGGACCCAATCACAGCCCGCCAGCTGTCGCGCATCCTCTTCAACTTTGCCTCTAGGCCCTCGTCTTCATCGCCCTCTTTGCCCTGGGCTGCTGGCCGCTGGCTGCCTCACGTCGGGCTGCATTGTGCGAGCTGCTGCACTGAGCTGCATTGCGCTTCGCTTCGCTCCGCTGCGCATTCCGCTGCAGCTGTGGAGCTGCCTTGCCCGTTAGTCCAGCCAACCTCTTCTTGTCGCGTCCGGTTTTCCTTCATTTCCCTGCTTCCATTTCGTCACTTGCTCTCCTCTCCCTCATGAGGCCTGTCGCCCGTGCTTTCATTCATATGCGAGGCTGTCCCCTCCCCGTCTAGCCCCCGGCCACTACCCCGAGTCTTGCTCTCAGAGCTCCAGAGCCCTAGTCGTGGACCCTCTTTGTCTAACTCATCAAAGCTTCCTTCCTGCTCTGGGTATCTGCGTTGGGCTGCATGGCGTCTTCCGAGGTCGACCAGAAGTTTCTCGGCAAGCTGGCCAAGGCTGTCGAGAATGACAATCCCCTCTTGTCGTCTATGCTCTTCAAGATCCTCGGCCTGTCCCTGAACCTCGCCGAGCAGCTTGTCGCTGCCAAGAAGCAGCGCCGTCCCGACTATGAGCCCACTCCCAATGCCTTGCGCCGCGTCTTGCACATCATCTGGCTCTCCCGCGAGGGACGTGTGATGCTTGAGCAATATGTCTTGCCCATGGTTGGCAACTATGTCGAGCTCAAGGTCCTCGCCTACAAGCTACGTGCGTCTTTCTCCCACATCTTCGCACTCTTTCACAACACGCCCACCGTCTCCAACATGGGCCGATGGACTCCCGATGTGACGGCCGTTTTGACCCCTCGGATGGACAAGGGAAAAGGCCGAGCCATCGACCTCGACGTCGAGTCTAGACCGTCGTCGGTTCAACCTACCCATCCCCTCGAGGGCGGTCCCGTCCTGCCCCCACCTGGATTCGAGACACAAAACACCCCGTTGTCGCCCGCATTCCTCCTTCCCGTCAGAGACTACCTTCCACAGGCTAGGCAGCATTTCCTGGAAGCCATTGAGCTTGCTGATGGCCTCCTCTGGGGCTCACACTCCCTCCGACTCTCGGTCAAGACCGAGTACGCCGCCTTTTTGTACGAGTGTGCCCACGACGCCGATGCCAGCCGCATGCTCGCTAAACAGACGATTTCTGAAGTGTACGACGCCACCGAAGGCATGGACGACGACATGTTCCAGGATGCGTGCGAGCTAGTTACGGTCCTCGGTAAGATGATGAGACGTGGTCTGGGTTCTAGCAACACCCTGCGCAGCAAAGACCAAGGCTCAAGTGCTACTGCAATCGCGAGACCTACACCGCCGGTAGCCACGCCGCCAGTGACCACGCCGCCAATGGCGCACCCGCCCCCCGGGATGGAAAACCCAATATGAACGTGCCAGGATGAGGAGTCTGTCAATCATGTGCGGCATCGCACTGCTCAGGTTCAGTGGTGGCTGTGGTTGGCCATCACCACCTGCTCATTATATCTTATCTCGGCATTGAGCCGGACGGTACGACTTGCTCCAGAAGCTTTCAGATTCTTCCTCCATGCTAGTGTTGAGGTCGAAAATGACCCCGAGCCGCATGCAGTTGACACGCCGAGTCGCTTGTTTTGGCCTTTGATGGAGTTGATTCACCTCGGCGGGCCGTCCCGCGCCGTATTCCACGTGGGGGTTTTCTCAGACACTACGCAATAGGCACGTTTGCCGGACAATCAGGCTCAGTTCGGTATGCAACATTGCCGGCGCAAACGGATTTGTGAGGAGCAAGTCGCATGTCGGTGGGAACTTTGAAGCGCTACCTGGAATGCGCCCCTGAATTAGCTCGGATCTAAGGGGCGCCGGCACGGATCTTGTCTCGTGCCCGCCATCTTCATTTCGAATCTGTTGTTTGATACCCGTGTCATTTTTATAGCAATTTTTCTTCTTCTAGACAGATACGCCAATCTCGTCTTTATGGTAGGGGGTAGCATGGTATGCTGCGATGGCGCTTGGTTAGGCCGCCGATTTGCTTTTGGGAATAGACAAAGGGGAGGGTCGAGGGGATTTTGCATTGTGCGATATATGTATGAGTAGCTACCGACCAAACTTGGATATTTGCATTTGGATTATCAGCATTGTACCTTGCCTGTACGATTGCTGAGCCATTGAGCGAGAAAAAGCGGCCCCTGATAACCGCTCGAGGGATACTCTGTCTCTGTGATTCCGAGTATATAGCGTCATTTGTCCTTCTTCAGCCCCTTGCTGGACTTGAGTTGTGTTGTCTCGATCCCCAAGAGTTGCAACATCCATCAAACGCCTCGATTAAAGTCATTCCCTGACAACGCCTCTTCAAATCACATTATGCATCATACTTCCCACCCCATAAGAGTTCCAAGGGACGAGCGCCTTCATTCATCTACCAGAAAGCCGGCCACCTAGTGGATCATGCAGGCTCTCATTCAGTTCCTGGATCCTCAAGGTCCTCATGCGACATCTTGCTGACCCATCTCTCAACCCTGTCCAGGCGATCAGCCAGCTCGAGTTCGTTCTTCCGTCTCGTTTTCGCCCTCTCCGCTTCCTCGGCGCGCTCACATCTGGCGCGGATGGCCTCGAGCGACACCATGCGGCCGGTGACGTTGAAGAAGTTGGCCTGCATTTCGAGCCACCGCGACTGCTTCTGCTTGCTGTCGATGGCGGCCAGCAGGCTGCAGTCCCGCTTGCCGAGGTAGGCGTCTGGCTCGGGGTGGATGGCCGCGGGATACAGGTCGGCGTAGATGTGATCCTGGAGGTACCGCATCTCGCGATGTTTCTCCAAGTTGCCGTAGCCGGGTTGGGAGAGGGAGGATTCGGATGAGGCCTCTTCCCCTGAGAGGATCTGTCGTGTCTGCCGCTGTGACTCGGTTGCCTTGGCTTTGGCTTGTTTGTTCTCGGCGGCTACCTTGTCGTTTCGTTTGCCCTTGTGCCACTTGGTGTTGCTGTTGACCTGCTTTCCATTGGGCTTGGGCTTGTTGCCTTTTTTCTCCTGGGTAGACTCGACCGGGGAGTCTGGAGCCCTTTTCTGACTTTGGGCGCTCTCGCTGTCCTTGTTGCCCTTAGTCTCCTCGACGGGGCTGGCCTCACCATCGGCCTGGTCAGTGCCGCTTGTCGGTTCAGGATCATCTCCCGAGTGTAGGGGAAGCTGGACCTTTATGACTTGCCAGCGAGCTTTGACGTCCTTCTTGCTCTTGTTGATGGCGCCACCGATGTCGGCCCAAGTGGCTCCGTCCTCCTTCATACCCCTGAGGAGGCAGTCTTGGGAGATGGACCACGCGGGGTCATCGGGAGCCGCGCTCTGCTCTGAGGTGGCCGTGTTGCCCTTGGACGAGTCCTCGGGGCTTGGCTCAGGGCTCGTCGAGGCATTGCCTGCCGAGGATTCAGGCTGGCTGGAGGTTTTGTTGTCGTTGGCGCTCACGTCGTTGCTTGACACCTCGGTGGTGGAGACAGTCTGTTCTGAGCCGGAACTCTTTGCCTTCTTCTTGTTCTTCTTACCCTTACCCGCAGACTTTTCGCTCTGGGTGTCAGTGGAGGATTCAGTCTGCCCGCTGTTGCCGGACGGCTGGGTACTGTCGGGCTCGCTGGAGGATTGGACACATTCTCTAGATTTCAGGCACTGGTCCTTCAGACATTCCTCATGACCTTTGCCATTTTTGCAACCACTCCCAGACGAGGGGTCAGAGTCCCCGGCCGAGTTTTCGTCGCTGACCGCCTCGGAGGAGTCGTGGCCGGATTTGTCTTCAGCCGTGGAGTCTGCCTCATTGGACTCTTCGGCCGAGTTCTCGGGCTGTTCAGATGCTCCCGTCTCAGATGAAGTCGGCGAGGCGTCTCGACAGCATTCCTGTGCGGTCGCATCTGCGTTGTGCGGCATGATGGAGTAGTTTCCAATCCAGGCATTGGCCAGCGAAACGTGTGGGTTCTCAGGCGACGATGCGTCTAGCGGCTTCATGCCGGCACGATGGGCGGTAGAGCAGAGGCAGCCTTGCAAGTAGTTGGCCTGAGCATGCATCAGTGAGTGTAGGGAAGGGTATCGAAGGATCTTCGACGAACCCTTGGGTTGCTGTTGTATGAAGTTGCGAGTCAAAGACGATCCTTGGCTGACTTCTTGAATTTAGAGTACTGGGATGCATAGAGATTTCTGGAAGTCTCCGGAGACGGATCAGTGATTGGAGTCTCTTTCACCAGGTGTTTGCTATCTCGAGTTTGAGATGAGAGTCACAGACAAACTCGCAAGGGGCGGAAAACTGTTTTCTAGATCCTCAGCACTCTGGTGAGACCGGAAGACGCAAAAGGCACGTGTCGGAAAAGTGACTGCGTGAAGGGAACTTCAATAGAGTTGAACTCTCCCTCCCAGTCTTCGGAAGAATGACTAACTACTAAACTGTGGCAAGGAAAAGTAACAAGACTTAAATGAAGGAGGGAAAGAGGGCGAGAAATATAAAGAAGAGGCGCAGAAGAAAGAAGAAGAAAAAAAAGGGCGTGAATCAAAGCTTCCAGCTGTAAGGTACGGCTGTTACAGCTGACGAGATGGGACGAGCAGCTGGCAAGGTGATGAATGCATGAATAGGTAACCAGATTGCCGACTGGCGAGAACAATGCAAGTCATTTAGAACATTGCTATTGGCCCATTGAGCCGATATTTTCACGGCTTGATAGTGAGAGCGTGAATGAGATCGGTATCGTTTGATTCCAGAGACAATGAATAGTCTCCCTTTTGGCGATAGATGCCTCTGCCATTGTCAGGGCTATTTGCTGGTTCTCGGGGGGGAGAGACCTGGCCACGTCGGCGTAGACTGCCAGGCTACCTGTTGAAAGAAAAACTGCTGGTTGATGATCTGGTTTAAAGTGAATGGCACAAGTGGAAGTTGTGGCGTTGTAGCTGTCTCGCGCATCGACCCAATGAGACGGCAGCCGACTCCGCTGACTCATCTCACAAGGACCGAACATCAACTTCCCCCTCACACGTCTTGACGATAGCTCTCTTCCATGCCGCTGCTTCTATCAGTTCTTAGACAATTGCCCATGTCCAAAAGAATCACCACCTCACCCACAAGGATCCAAAGAAAGAGGACCGAAAGTCCAAAGCCACCATGTCCACCAGCTTACCTCCGCTCCCCGCCCAATACGCTCGCGGCCTCGATCTCATCGACGCCGCTCACGCCGACGACCCCAAGATCATCCCCGGCCCCGACGGGACCACGATCCCGTACGAACTCCACTATGCTCGCAAGATGACCAAATGGCTTGCCCTCCGAAGTCCCGAGTCCACCCCCGTGCTTCAGCTGGCCTGCCGCGCCCAGCACTTTCGAAGGTCCGTTCTCTCTTCCCCCATGAGCGAACTTGCAAAAGACAGCGTTCAAAACTCATGATACCATCATCGCAGGTGGGAGATTCCCCGCAGCAGCTACCCCATGACGCGCCCGGGATATCTCACGTGGCGCTCCAAGCTAAAGGCCCAGGCCGCCAACCAAGTCACCGAGCTGCTCGCCGAGCCCTCAATTCAACCCGCCATCCCTGAGGCAGACCGGGACCGTATCGCCGCTCTAATCCGCAAGGAGAACCTTACTACTGACGAGGAGACGCAGGTCCTTGAGGACGTGGCATGTCTTGTTTTCCTCGACGACCAGTTCGACGACTTTGAGAGCAAGTCCGACATTGACGAGGACAAGATCATTGGCATCCTCCGCAAGACCTGGGGCAAGATGGGTGATAAGGGTCGCCAGTTGGCTCTTGATATGGAGCTGAGCGACCGAGCAAAGGAGCTGATAGGAAAGGCCCTAGCGTCCTAGGCAAGCCTATGCTCATGCTCATGCTCATGCTCACGCAAACTTGTCCACTCCCCGGCATTCGGGGCCTCAACAGGCCAACATTGCAAGGAACCCTCTACTCAGCCTAAGCGAATCATCTCCAAGACATGATGGGGTCTTACCTACGCGCACCAAGGGCCGCTTTCGGGGCCTATTCCTATTGGGGCCCTCTCAAATCAACGCCCTGGATATCTAGGGACTAAGTGACACCTCCGGCCCTAGACATGTCAGTGTTCTAAGACATTTCGGACAGCAAAAAACAAGAACCGCCCAGCTGCCAAGGGGCATCACCCACAGAATAGCTCCGGGAGAGTAGAGAGCCGATATGTATGCTAGGCAGAAACCCTAGGGCATATCAATTGCCAGACGGAGACCCATGGTTTTGCCTCTCCTTCCGCCCCTTTAGTACATGTGTACGCTGGAAAACACAAAGAAACGGGGTGAGCTCGCTGGCTCTTCTGACCATGAAGAGCGTGATCCATCCCTCCTGATGTGTTCGTGACGATCGCGAGTCTGCCACGGATCCCCATCCGCTGACAAGGGCTACCATGCCATGCCATGCCCGTCATCTTCCGGGCCTCGTAATATTGTTCAATGGGAGACACAGCCGCCGCTGATGCCAACCACGCCAACCCCGCAGTTCGCGACTTGGAATGTGATGAATGAGTGTGAACGAGTAAGGGTGCATAACACTTGCGCAGTATTCGTACAAACCTGCTATCGTACGACATTCACTGCCCGGAGCTGAGACAACAGCGCACATCCCGTGGGCAGCTAAATGTACCGAGGTCATGGTGCGAAGTGCTTGCTTCGGATTACGGTGTAGGGCCATTGGTAGGCACATCTTTGCTCGAGCCGTGGTTGAAAGCCAGCCTCGGGAAACAGCCTTGCAAGACTATCAAGCCTGCATGGCAAGGATGTTAAGCCAAGCCGCCGCATTGTAACAATAAATGGGGTACACTATGCATCATATCACCGGCCTGGGGTAGCACCGGAGATCCAGCATTCGCCCGATCCAGCACCTCACGAAGAGGAACCGTGATCGTGGCGTTCGTGGGAACCTGAGAAAAAGCCCCCGGCACTTCGCTGGATCTTGTGCTCCCTGAGACCCATGCCTATCGGAAGCATGATTGTTGTGGCTGACGATGTGAGCACGTAGAATGAGTCCTCAAACTTCCGCATGTCTAGGTGTGCGTAGTGGCGTCCTATCCCCTGGGCGCCTCCCCCCGAAGGGGTCTTGCACTTCCCCAGTGCTTGGATTTGGGGCCAAGCTCCTGCGTCTTGCACACACCACTTCAAGGCCAAGCGTATCGAGCATCAAGATCCTCGGAACATGGGGCATCTGATACGATCGAGGCTACCCTGGCAGCCGCAGATCTGGTATCCACACCCCGTCAGCACCAAGTATGTCTGCTGAAAAGGCCATGCAAGAAAGTAGGCAGAGTCGGGGTTTCCGGAACCATCATGCCACTTCGATGGCTCAGAGCTAGACTGTAAGAGCGAAATTTCGATAGTATCCGGGTATTCGTAGAGATGGGGGGGTTTAGGATACTTTGTAGTTGCTACGAAGTACCTTTGAGGGATTGATTCATAAAAATGATGTATCAGAAGTGGCTTGGAAAAGTATTGGGGGTATCCTCGACCAATTCTCACTTCCCCCCTGTCACACTTCGATTAAATGACGTCCTGGGTTTTATTTTGGTGGCTTCTGCAAGGGAGACGTGTCAGCGCACCCAGCTGAAGGCTGGTTCGCCATGTCAGTTGACAAGTCACAATGACCATATTGCCACACGAGATCCGCAACTTGATTCGTGGCGGCTCAGCTGTTAATAATTCGAGGAGAGACATTCACGATGGTCTTGGGCTCTGGCATCTAGCCATCCAATTCCTTCAGCACCCTGTGATCTGGAGTTGCTCAATCAAAAGCTGCGATGCGAAGACTGTGCATGCGTCAACTGTGCCCCCCGGTTGATCAACGTCGTCTTCTGATGCATTCATTGGATGTCCCAACGATCATCGGCGGACAGGGACGAGCGGCACATGAGTGGTTTTGGAGTCGGTGTCCGTCTAGGCTATGTTTGTGTGGGCTTGTATGTATCAATGTCTTTTTCTTTGAGTAGGGCGAAGAGAAGTAGGCCTCGAGCCGTTGAAGATGTGTGAGAATCGCACGTCGCGAGTAAAGAAATGGATCTCACTGTTTGCGCAACCACCTGTGCCAATGTCGGGGGCTATCGCTTTTCGGCTAAAGTTACCGAGTTCCTTGGTGCTTCCCCGAGGATCAGCAGAAGGCTGCCTCCATGTGCCGGGAGCATGGGAACGAGGCCCTGTAAGTTGCTTCGGACTAAGATCCACAGATGGTGCAAGAGAGCTGAACGCGTGCTGTTTGTCGTAGGAAAGCCAGGATAATTGGCCGGGGTGGTGATGGAGCCCGAAGGGTTGGTAACCAACAGCCACACCTGCGGAGCTAATGGAAGATCCCGCCTCACTCCTAAGCCAGGTTGCCAGACTAGTAGTAGTGGTCGGTCGCTGGACGTGCGTCGTAGTTCCCTCAGCAAGCAGGAGAGGCTCCCTGCTTGCTTGAGTGTGTGGCCTATCAGCGAGGGCGTTCGAAGAGAGATCTGGGATTCTTAGAAGCCACCAAAGTCGTCATGGCAGTTGACCACAGTTTGGTCCACAGCCACAAGTGAAAGAACCCATAATAATTTCCCATTGGCGCGCCAGTTCGAACACCGAGCTTCTGATCTTCAAGCGTGCATCGGAGAAAAGAGACAAATTGGGGTTGTAGGAGCCGATTTGCTGAAGTCTCATGTAAGAAGAGATCGAGGTCATTATTGATGTGAGCACCCCCATGACCTGGGTGGGCCAACCACTGGCGAACAGGCGGCCCGATGCGATCGGCTCGAGTCAATTTAAAAGTTGACCACGGGTAGTTCGCAGGAAACCCTTTTTCTTATGTGCAGCCCTGTACGTGGACGAGCTGGATATTGCTGGTCCGATAGACATGTAGCGAGGGACTCCCAGATTCATTCTCATGTTCTACAGATGCATGGATTATGGGAGAAGAAAAATCTGCAGATCAAAGTTTAGGGACCGCGACGGGAGGGAGCACAGAGCTGAACAAGGCCCCACCTAGGTACCGTGGGAAGGGTCGCCAACTTCGCGCACGCCGTGCCGTCCCCATGATCCTGGACAGCCTGAAAATTCGAGGAGATGGATCATGCCTGGCCAGCCATGACCAAGAGTTCTTTGACTGCTTGGGCAAGGTTTAGTAGCCGGCCTGTCTCATTGCGAGCAGTGTGCGATGCGTGAGCGTGGGATGTGGCTTCTTGGCGATGAACTTGACTGGACACACCCCCCGCTGATGCTTGAATGTGAAGGTGAACTTGCTGGGTTTGCTTTTTCTGCTTCCATCTCTGTCTCCTGTCACCGGTTTTTCTTCTTTCTTCTAGGTCACTCGGAACTTCTTCGTCACATTTGTATCTTTGCATCTCTGTTATCTCCATCGTACTCTAGGCAATCCAGCAGCGGCGGCGGATGATTAGTGATGGCGGAGAGAAGGGTGGCGGGGGCGTCCCGAGCTGAACGTCGTTCACCTTGGTGCCGCCGCCCTGGTGTGTTCCGGTGCGCTGTTAGCAGCCGGCCAAGGAACCATGGTCATTCAGTCGACTGATGGGTCAACCAACGCCTGCTGGGTGGCATTTTGTCAGGTGAGGCATGGGATTTCATCCCGTTCCTACCCAGCCTGATGTGGGCGCACCTTGATGATGCTGTTTCTCCGGTTGGCTGTGTGATCATGACATGGGAGTTTCGGAGAGCTCGTTTATCTCCAAACGGCATTTCGATCTGCCAGCTGGCCAACCAGCATCCTTTGGAGCCCCCTGATGCGCCTAACCCCCCTGCCCTAGTTGGGGGCCTGCCTAGCTCAAATGTTCATGTTCGCCACCCGGCGCCCCTCCTTTGTTGGCCTCGAGTAGGGGTTTGTTGGAGCATGGACGGAGAGTTTTAGACTCGGTTGGTCTCGTTGAGCAATCAGCGCCGCCAACCGGACAATCCATCATGTCGTCAGAAACGGGGTTCCAACTCCATGGTAAAGCACGCGGAGCTAGACCAGGGCAGGGGAAAGCCTGTCTAAGCCCTCCGGTCCAACACCAGGCCAGCCACCCGCCCACACACACTGTCGGGAAGGCGGCCTCGCTCGTCAGGGGTGGAGCTACTTCGTACGCTGTAAGGTGGTGATGACACGCAGCTACGCACACGCATGCACACCCTCACACCCTCGCACCCTCGCAATTCTTGCACCCTCGCAAGCTGAATTATGCCTAGCGCCGTCTCTGCGGTGGCCGTGGAGCGAAGAAGGCTGCGGCCTGGGCTTGGGGTTGGCTAGATGCCGGAATCGTAGTGTAGGCCGTGAGTGATGGCGACGGGATAGAGAGGAACGAGCGTCTCTGCCGTCCTGGTCGTCGTCGTCGTCGTCGTCGTCGTGTGGCGATACAGACCTAGCTGCTGCCGGCCATGTTGCAGGTTGTGTGGTCCCAGCAAGGATGAGCTGTCAGGCCCTTGTCAAGCGGGCGGGTTGATGGGATGCGAGATTGAGATGCGGAGTTAGGTTGGAGGGAGATGAATGGGTAGAAGTTGACATAGAGAGATCCGCAGTGACGGGCCGTACGGGGATGTCGTCGAGAAATGCTTGCCGGAACCTTGAAAAGCTAGGGCCTTGTCTGAGTAGCTGGGGAAGGAGGCAAGGAGGAAGGACAAAAGGAAGGAGCGAGGAGGGAAGAGGGAGGAGCGAGGGGGGAGGAAGGAGGGAAGAAGGAAAGGAGTCGACGGGATGCAACATTCCCACTCTAGAGACAAGAGGCTCCGTGTTTCTCCCTCTACCCGCCCATGAACCCAAGTGTTCGTACTAAAAGGTAAGAAAGAAGCCAGCCTTATAATAGCTTATAATACCGCCACGAACCCGCCAACCTACCTACCAACCTTGTCGGGGCGAGTCAACTACCGCATTCCAACACACCATCCAGACCTGCGGTGGAAGGAACCAACAGCTTCAAGCGCGCCTGCCTTACCTGCCCTGTCCTGCCTGCCCTACCTGCCCTACCTGCCCTACCTGCCCTACCTGCCTTGCATCAAACATTGAGCGTTGAGGCATCCGACATTCATCATTCAGCATTTAGCTTTCGGTTTTCACCATCGAGCCTCCATCGTCTTACATAACCCTCTTGTCAATTCTCCATCGAGCCTCCACCGAAGCCTGACTTTGCCTCCTTCTTCATTACTACTTCTACCATCGCAACACGCTTGTCATCCGTCCCCCTCTCCAGCTATTCACCTTTTTTTCTCCCCTATCTCTGTCTCTGTCTCCTATCCTTGGCTATTCGTGTATCTATGCGCATCTCTAGCCAAAGGGAAGGATATCCCAAACTCAACTTCACCTCGCCTGCTTCCCGGGACTGCTTCTGACTCGCCATCTCGAGCCTTCCTCGCTCTCGTCTTGTCAACTCTGCGACTTATACCGGGCTCCATCTCCAACCCACTCAATCACCCAACCGGTCTCACCGCCAGCCAATCACCACTACGGCGGCCCGTCCAACCGCCCAGCCCTTACCAAGTACCCCATCCCCGTCGGTATAGCCGTCGCCGTCGCCGTCGCCGCCGTTGCTGCCCCAGTCAGCCAGTCTCGCTTTCGTTCTTGCATGGCATCTGCCTCATAGCCCCTTTGCCGCGTCTGTCTGAGCCCGAGTCAGAGCTTGTGTTTCCTGTAACGGCATACTGGGCCATCTTTTGGAGCACCATCTTTGCCGACACAAGTTCGACGCCTCCCGTCACGCCCCTCTCGTCATATCGATCCATCTCTGGCATTTTTGGCCGAGTTTGGAGTACCAAAGAAACCCCCAGAGTATAACCCATACCCTAGCAAAACCCTAGATCCGTTTCTAGCCATCATGTCGATACAGTTCCAACATGTATGTCGAGTTCCTTCTTCCTTTCCCTTCGCCATTTACATTCCCGTTCCCCTTACCTGCCCCCCTTCCTGGTTCCCCCTCGCCCTTCCCTGAACCTAGATGTTGATAAGTCGTCATAAGGCTGACACATTTGTTTTAGCCGTTTCAAGAATCCCAGTTCGACATCTTCGACTGGTATCCCCAGTTTCAGTCCTGCCACCGCTATTTCCTCGACCATGCTCAATATAGCGGCCCTGTCCAGACTGTGGGCGCCTTTGTGAACATCCTATTACCCTTCCAGAAAGCCTCCTCGTCTTCTCCCACGCCGACCGGCCCCGGCCTCCCAGCAGCCCCAGGGGTTTCGTCCGCGTCCGCTCGAGCGACAGGGCTTGGTTCTGTTGGCACCCAAGTCAGCCTCATCCCTTATATTCGTCGCCTCGTTGTGACTGGCTTCGACTCTCCAGCCGTCCTCCATGGCTTTTTTGGGGATGACTGGCTTCAGGGCATTGGTCCTGTGCACGAAACGGAGCGTAGGAACTACCTGTTTGCAGCAAAGAGCGATAGCTGGCTGGGGGTCAAGGCACACTACGACATGGCCGATGGCCAAACCGTTCCATTCCTAAGACCACTCCAGTCCGTCACAGAGGAGGAAATCCAAGGCGCCGAGTCAAACTGGAGCGAGTGGCTTGCCATGCAGGACTGGATGCTGGGCCCTCGGGCTCCCCACGACATTGGGGAACGTCGTGTTAGGGTTAAGAGCGAACAGAATTGACCAGCGTCCAGGCACCACAGAGAGATATAAACTGAACGAGGGTAGAATGAGGACGAGTCGCGAGGACAAATACGAGGAGGACAACGAGGAGGACAACGAGGCATAAGGGAAGGGAGGGTCAGCATCGGTACCCATATGGTTACGCATTGTCACACTGCGTCAGCGGTAAAGGATCATTGAATACAGCGGTGGCATTTTGGCGCACCGCCTTGTCACACTTTTTGTAATGCTTGACTCCATTCCTTGCCTTCAGGAGGAGTTACCAAACTCTCCAATCTATCTGGGGTGAGTTGGTGTGTATGTACAGAGGCGACAGAGGCCGCCACGGATTGGATTAAAGGGAATAAAGAAAAGAAATAAACAACACTGGCCGGTTGAAACGCCCCGTCGAAGCACCCGTGCGTCGGATGCCGGCTTGATACCTAGTAAAACAGAGTGCCCTTGAGCGGGTAAAATGGGCCAAAGTATTTGCAGGAACCCTTCCCATCTCTCCCGTGGTCGACCAAAATGGACTCGTAAAACACCACCCCCATTGCCTCCCCAACGCCTTCATGAACGACCCAGGGCAATTCACTTTTACCTCCCCCATTCCGCCGAAATCCAGGAAAAAAATTTCGCTTCAGTTGAGGTACCCCTTGCACGCCGCAGTGCCGCAGAGACAAGGAATACGGTCCAAGCTGCCAATTTCTCGTTCAAACTTGTAATCGTAGGTCAACTCCTCGTCTTTTTGAAATTCTCGTTAGCAACACATACACACATTGCTCTCAGCTTCGAGGGGTGGGTTGAGGGGGAACCTACTCATGGCTATATCGCGCAGCGCGTAGATGACGATGCGCTTGCTGCCCTCGACCTTGATGATCTTGGCAGTGCAGTTGGGCATGCAGCTGTGGTTGATGAAGCGCGCGATGCCGCCCTTCTTGGTGGCGTCGACGACGGTGTTGTCGTCGATGCGGAACAGGTAACTGCTGCCGATTCCACTCTTGAGATAGCGCTTCTCGCGAATTTCGGCAATCTGCTGACGGACCTCCTCGCCGACGTACTCGATTATCATGTCGTCCTTGGCGATATTCTCCATGGCGTACAGGCCCCAGTTGTGGATGGCCGAGCGTGCGAACTTGACGGGCTTCTTGCGCTTCTTCAGCTGGTTGAACTTGAACACGTCAGAGTCCTGGCCCAGCGTCTTCTTCTGGTCGTTCAAGTCGGCGACGTATCGGCGGTTCGTGGCGCGGTTCGCTCTCGAGTTGCCCTTGGCGATGAGCTTCTCTGCGGCGATCTTGGCCGCCTCTGCTGCCGTGGTGGCGGCAGTATCCTTGCCCGAGTTCTTAAGCCGGGCCTCGCGCTCCTCCCTTGCCTTCTGCACCTTGATATGATGCGGTAGGTACTTGGACTTCTCCGAGTTGAGGATCTTCTTGACTCCTTCGGTCCGGGCGCAGCCAGTTGGGTTAGGCACGTAGTAACCTTTAATAGATACGGGGCTATCCAGGAAACCGTCGGCAGAGTTGAGCTCCCTGATGCGGTTGCGCTTCCATAGCCAGAGCTCCGGGTTTCCAATATCTCCAAGCTGGAATCTCCGGGTCAGTTTCGCCATGTCAGGCCCATCGCTGGTACCCAAGGCTAGCCCCTGGAACATCGGCAGATCTGGCTTCACGCCGTCGGGTAATACCATGGCTGCTATCAGGGGCTCCGTTGAGAAGAACTTCTCATTATGCTTCTCAGCTGGGGGCTTCGGAGTGGGAAGTTCCTCAACCGGCAGTTCCTTCTCCTTGGCTTTGGGTGGTTCCGTAGTGACCTTTTCCTCTTCCTCCTCCTCGTCACGCTGCGAATCTGTTTCCGTTTGGCGCTTCAAGGCTTCCCGTTCTTCGAATAGTTGCTTCTTGGTTTTCTTCTTGGTCTTAGTACCCTTCTTCTTGGAGCCCTTGCCACCGATGGACATCGGAGTTTCTGAGCGGGAAACTCTGCTCTCGAGATCATCGCCAAGCTCGGTATCTGGAAGGATATCCACAGAATCTTCACGGGCCGTGAAATCGGAAACAAGCTGTCCGATCTTAACCCCGAAAAGCTCCTCATCCGTCTTCTTTTGCCGCTTGAAGACAGTCTCGATCGAGGTCTCCGGCTTTCGCTTCTTGGATATCAAAGGCCCATCCGCAATCGCAAAACTAGCCTCAGTCATGGAGTCGTCCTCCCCTGGACCCCAGGAGGCAAAGTCGTCTTTGGAGGCGTCGTCATCGGTGCTCATTCGGCTGCGAGGTCGGGATTCCGGTTCTTCGGTTTCGCCAGCCAATAATGCGGGCGCATCAGTGTCATCATCCGATTCCCCGTCGCTGTCCAGGCGCCTGAGGCGGTGATGGAGGGAACGGACGGCGTTCCGGGCGGTAGGGGGGCGCTGGCGTGAAAAGGGATCGACAAACGCGCTACGTTGGGCTTGTCCCTTGACCTTGGTCTTGCGGATTCTTGGCAGCGCCTTGGGCTCCAAACGACCAGTCCTCCGCTCTATGGGGTCAGCTCGTGAGTTGGGGGTACCCACTCTCGAGCTCTCGTCGCCATCCTCAATGCTGGGAACCTCGTCGATGAGATCGTCAGGGTGTTCGATGTTCAGCTTCCGCCTCTTGGCGACGTGCTTTGCAGGATCAAGGAAGTCGGAAAGAGCGGGTGCGGCCACCTTGGTGCGAATGTGTCGAATAAGATGTTCCGTCATTTCTCGACGAACAACCTCCACCGCCTCCATTACTGGGTCGAAGTTCCTCGCCCGCTGCCTCTTCTCCTCTTCTAGATCCGCCTCCTCCTCGCGACGGCGCCTGTCTCTCTCGTCCCGTTGCCGGAGGTCAACCCTAGGTCTCCGTTCGGGGCTTGGGCTAGCTTTGCGTGGTTGATGAGACGCCTCAGGGTCGCGAGTATCTCGAGGCATACACAACTGCATCGCCATGTCATAGTTGAAGAACTCAGTGTGATTGACTGCTCGGAAGCATCGTTCGGCTTCTGACTTGCCCGTAAAGGAGTTGCGAAATATGATGTAAAATCCAGTCTTGTCAAGGCGAATCTCTTCAATACCGTAGTTTTTCAATCGCTTCTTCATATGAGGGATGATGCTTGGTAGAACCGGGACGCTCTCACTCGTGATGAAAATGTACGGGTCGTCGGTCAGCTGTGGTGCGATGGATGGGCCTTCGACAGCCGAATTTCCTCTCAGTTGTACTGAGGGTGTTGGCTGCTGAGCGCCTGGCGCCGCAGGTGGTCGTTGTGCTGCCGGCCCCTTGGGAGCGGTAGGCGGAGGTCGGACGAAGCCAGGCACCGGACCGGACTTGGGACCCGTAGGAGGAGGCTTGGGCTGAGACGCTGCCTGGGCAAGCTTCTCCTTCTCTTGCTTCTCCTTTTGTCTCTTGAGATGGTCTTCGAGCATCCGCCGGCTCTTGCGACCTTCAGGGTCATATTCCACCCTGACCACATCTGCATCAACCTTTATGCCCCGCGTTCGCACGGCGCGACGAGCGGCCTCAATGGCAGACATTCGAGGTCGGTCAGGGCGCTTCGAATCGCGGTAGCGGATGGTGGCAAATCCAAGGTAGCTTCCAGTCTCAGGGTGCATCTTGTTGCTGCTCTCAGCAATTTCGCCGAAGCTGGCGAAGATGGCCGTCACCTTGTTGAATGGGACCAGCGGGTTATACCTGGTCACCACAATCTGGGTTGGTGGACCTGGGCCAACCGAAGTCTTGGGGTCGTAGGGGTAGGGCTTGATGTTCTCCGGGGCTGGTCGTAACCGGGCCTTGGGCAGGTAGTAATCGGTGTTGATGTATCCCAGACGACCTCCGGCCTTGGCCAAGCGAGGATCCGCAGGGGGGGCGTCATCATTCTGTCCATTTCATTAGCCATGAGATCATGCACCACAGATGACGCCCCCCCGAAGAGAGGATAATATAGTTATACGTACTAGGCCAAACTCTTTATATGTCGGCTTCGCGCCCTTGCTGACGCTCTTATTTTGTACTCGATCGAGAGGCGGATCATTTGTGCACTTGAGGCCCTTGACGGAAGGCATCGGATCTCTAGCTGGGACGCGCTCGATGACGGGGAGCCCGTCAGATGTCGCGCCATTGCGACCAATGGCATATGTATTGTGAGATGGTTGTCTCGCGGCCCGGTCGGCGAACAGGGAAGCAGACATGTCTGACTTGGTGGGCGCCGAAGTTGGCGTATGGGAGGGCGAGTCTTTTGAGGCGAGGGGGGTGAGGCTCGAGGTGGGGAGGCGGGACGATGCTGCGGTGGCAGCGTGTCGGGCAGAGGAGCTGAATATGGACGAGGCCGCGCTGCTGTATGAGCTGGCGGAATCGACGGTGCTGGGGATATCTGCGAGGGGAGAGTCGTTGTCGTCGACATTCGCAGGGGGGGCGTCCGACGAAGGACCACAGTGGCCGGAGACGGGCTGAGCAACAGCATTCACGTCGAGATCCGACGCGGCGGCGGTTCCTGATGGAGAGTCGGAGGCGGCGTGGAGAGCGGCCGTCTTGGGGCGGTCGCGGTCGCGGTCTCGGTCGCGGTCTGCACGGCTCTGAGCCTGGGCTTTTACCTTGGGGGCGGTTGGGAAGAACTGCGCGAAGCTCGCGCCGGGCGGGCGAGTCATCGTGGCGATGCGCTCTTCCTATCTCTTCCACCGTGCTCCCACCATGATATCTTCGCGTGGCTGCGTGCGGCAGAGACGGTGCACTGTGTGTCGGTGGTAGGCGGTGGCAGGCGGTGATGGTGGGTGGAAAGGAGGTGGAATTAACGCGCGGGAGCAGAGCAGACTTCACGCGACCAGGCCAGGTTTGGCAGCGAGACAGCGAAACAGCGAAAGGCGGCGGTGCGTCATTCGCAGGCTCTGCGGCAGGGGGTGAATCGCGAGGGACGAGGGCCTGGAGGGCAGCAGAAGAGAGAGAGGCCAGCGCGTGCGCAGGAGGGAAGAGTGCGGGGGCCGAAAGCGATCTCCAGGCCGCAGAGCAAGGGAGAGATTGGGTGAGATTGAAGGCGGAAAGGGCTGAGGATGTCGGAAAGTTGAAGATTTGTCCAGACGCCGCCTTTCGTTTGGGTTTTGGCTCAGGGATAATGGCTGATGGCAGGCTGGCGGCCATTGGCAAGCTGCAGAGGAGCCCGGCCAGCCACTGCGCAGCCACTGAAGGTGTGGCTGGTTCGCTGGTTGGCTGATCTGACACGACGGGTACACGGTCTCCCGGTATTTTCTGCGGGCTCCACCGCGTCGAGCTACCACGCGACGAAGTAATTAAACTTGACCTTGGCCCAGTCGCGCGTCCAAGTTTCCGTCAGCCTTGAATCCGGCGGTGTGTTTATCCGGCCGTCTGGCTCACTTGACGTCCTTCCTCATTCACCCATTTCCCCGTCATTAAAGACTCGGTTAGTTAGCAACATGGAAGGCAGTCCTAATCCTGTCAGAATAAAGAGACCCCCATGTCATTGTCACCGACATTTGACAAATTTTGCAGCAGGGTTATCTGACTGATGGAGATGATGCACTAGCCCCTTCTCACTGTTTTCGTTGTTTGCAAAAATAACGCCCTGTTGAGGGATGTCACATCAACGGACCGTTGCTTTGTTTCTGTGCTGTCTCTTTGTGTTTGTGTTTGTGTCTCCTTGTTGCCGCAGCCCGGATTGACGCCACCGCCAACGAAGAGAGAGTCCTCTTCTCATCACCTAAGCCCACTACGGGTCCCTTCTATTCCAGAAAGAATCCAGTCATGCTTGTAAAGTGGAACCATATGGCGGGACAGAGCTGCGAGACTTCAACTGCTTAGTCAAATCACTGTTTCGCCAAGTCTTCCTTGATCAGAGCCCCGAGTAGGCTTGGATCGACTTGGGAAGATCGTAATCATGTAGATAGTGGATAAATTGAGCTAGAGATATTCTGCTCAAAAATGATGCGTGTAAGCCAACCGCCATCTCAACTGTCCAGGCACAAAGAAAGTCTAACTCGTCCCTGAAGGCGAAAAGGCTGCCAGTGTTAGTGGACGTGTATCATCGTTGATATGGCATACCTTTGAACTATCATTTAAATGGAATCTATGGTCAGAGTGATCTGCCCTATTCAAGCCGTGCCGTAGGTGACCACTTTGCTTAGAGTTGGGTGGGCAAGACGTGCTATTCTGCGCAACTATAAGACATAATATTGAGCCAGCTAGCTATGAGAAAACAAATGCACATACAAGTGAACCAAGTGATGCCCTGTTACACACTGAGCGCAGCCTTGTGTTCTGGCCAAGTGGCTGGTAAGGCTGGCTGACTGAAACAGGTTCTAGCACATCATGCATGCACGCGTGACCTTGAAAGAATAACCACAGTCATCACATAGCCACCACTAGCCTGGAGTATCCTTCACATCCGAATATCAACATCGATCAAAAAACGTATTGTATTTCTTAAATGACAAGTTTTTATGAATGAAAGTGGAACATCGCACAATCCGTCTAGTGCGGATGCCAGACGCCAAAGCCAAAGTGCAAGCCTCTCCAGGTTCGTTATGGATGTCCAAGGCATCGTCAAGAATCCTCATTAAAACTCCCCCAATCAGGCCCATCGGAACCACAACAGAACCAGTTCTTGCTTCCCCGAACGCCAAGTCCCCCTACTTATACACTATCGTGGCCGCCCTTCAAAGGTCAAGCTTCAACTCAAAGTCCTCTTCATCATCTGACAGCTGGAAGGGGCGGCTGACGGGAGCAAGGTCCTCATCTTCACCATCCTCATCGTCGAAAATAGACATGAACTGAGGACGAGGTTGGCTCTCCTGTTTCTTCAAGGCGGCTTGACGCAGACGAGCGGGCGTGATGGTCATATCGGACGTCGAGTCAAGCGACGCAGTGGGCTTGACCGTGCGCCCAGGTCGGGTCACCTCGCTGGGTACTCGAGGCTGAGTATGGACCATCGACGATGCCGAGCGGCCTCTGTTGTATCCGATGGTGGTCCTCGAGGCGGCTTCGCCAAGGGCACTATCCGCCAGGGAGGCCTTTGCGACAGCTGCCGGCCTCTTACCCTGGAGAATGGAGCCCAGTGGCTTTCTCGCCTTGGTGGTACGTGTGACAGCAGGGACGCCAGTGCTCCTGGAAGTGTCCGATGCCATTGACAGAGCGGATGCAGCTCGTCTCGAGGAAACCGTGGTAGGCTGCTTTGAGGGGAGCTTCTTGGTTTTCCGGTCTGAAGTTGAGACGGACCGCTTCTTCAGATCAATCTTGGGCTGGCGTTGAGTCTCTGGAACGTCAGAGATGTTCCAGTCCAGAGCGTCCATATCCCGCTGATTCCGCTCCTCGGCCTTGGCCATGACCTTGTTCATCGTCTTCTCAAACTCCCTGTCTTGGCGTGAAACACCATCATCGTCGACTGGGTTATAGAAGTGTTGGTAGTATCCCTTCAGCAGGTTCTCACTCTTGAGCCCCTCAAGCGTTAGGAAATCCTGAGGGAAGACATCGGACTCGTAGGGGAGGTCTTTCTGTTTCGGGGGCGCATATTCGGGCTCTTCCTCATCCTCGATTGCCATCTGCTCGCTTCTAACCTTGAACTCGATGGGCGCCATGTCGACGGATATCTGCTTGGGTTTATGAGTCGTGGGCTTGAGCTGCGTCTTCTCGAGCTCATTGACCATGCCCTTGACACCGCCGGCCTGCCCTCCTTTAGCTTTGGCATTCGTCGTCTTGTTGCCCAAGGGGGCTCGGTTTTTGGTACCTATTCCCCGAATCAGCATTCACGCTCGACATTCTACTCTCACAATTATACATACCCAGTGGGGTGACCAGGGCCTGGCGCGGGCCATTCGCCTTCATCGCACTCTTGTCATTGCCGCCAAACTGCCTGGCTCCTCCCAGCCCGGTTTTCCCGGTAAATGCAGTCGGGGCATTTTCGTCGTTCCGAGGGAAGCGCGAGGGCGTCTTGGGATACCGCGCACCCGGGGGTTTGGCCTGCTGCTTCGAGGGCACCTGGTGGCTGTGCACCAGATTCTCCTGGTCACGGTGCGCCGCCAACATGATGGCAAATGATGAGTCTGGTGAGGCCGCCTGGATATTCCGCTTCCAAAAAGAATCAATGACGGATACAGGTCGGTATGTTGAGCCCAACAATGGAGATTAGGGGTCACAAGTTCGCCGTCGCCCAGGCTAAGCGGAATGACGACCGGGATGTTTTGCTAGGCCCGTGCAAATGTTGGCAGGGCAACAGCCACGCTGCCTGGACGGTACGTACCCCGGTACCCAAATGCCGCTGCTGCGTCGGGCAGGCTCAGTGGACGGACTACAGTGGACGGGGCGGGACGCCAGCGACGCCACCAGCCACAGAGGCTGTATCACGGCCACCACCGGGGTAGGTCAGTTGGGGCAGTTGTGGAGGGGCATCTTAGGTTCTCCCCTTTCTCGGCTTCCTGACCACATCATCTACACCTGCATTCCCGACAAGCCTCCGCTCCAGCCCATCGCCAACCCAGCTCCAGCCTATCCAACACCCACAACCTCATCCATCGCCACCCTTCACAATGGACCGCATCAAGGAGGTGAGTTGCTCCAGCTCCTCGGCTACCCCACCACGTCGCTAGCCCTTGGAGGGGTAATAGTGCGCTTGGATGCACTCGTGGCTAATATCGTTGGGGATCGTCAGAAAATGAACCAGCTCCGCCTGGAGGCCGACGAGGCTTCGGGCAAAGTCGAGGAGCTCCAGAAGACGATCAAGGTGCTAGAGCAGGAGAACTTGACCAAGGAGCAAGAGATCACCTCGCTGCAGCACAAGAACAACATCCTCGAGGAGGAGGTCGAGAAGCTCGAGAACACCACCAAGGACTTCAAGAAGTCCGCCGAAGAGGGCCAGCAGCACGGCACCCAGAACGAGACCCTCCAGCGACGACTGCAGCTCCTCGAGGAGGAGGCCGAGGAGGCCGACAAGACGCTTCGGGAGGCCAACGAGAAGTACGTCAGCGCCTTATCTGGGCCACCGCCTCCCGAACACCGCCATTTCGGCACCTGGCCGTTGTGCCAGTTTTCTCTTTTCTCCTAGGCCGGGATCTGTACTAACAAACCAAACTTCACAGGCTCCGACAGACCGACGTCAAGGCCGGACACTTCGAGCGCAAGGTGCAAGCCCTCGAGAGTGAGCGTGACAACTGGGAGTCCAAGTACGAGGAGATGGCCAAGAAGCACGCCACTCTCCAGAAGGACCTGGAGGATCTCCAGAACGAGATTGGCAACATTTGAGAGGGTGGATGGCCGCGCACTAGACGCACCGGACGCCTGATGGACGCTGGCGGGTTCCCAGGCAGCCGTGAGCGGACCAGACCGGCTTGTCTGACTGCTGCCTTCGGATGCAAGGGATTAGTTTCAGAATGTTGCCAGATGAGCGAATGGAGCAGCTGCCGCATGTTATGTTTATACAAGCTGATTGAAGCTGGCTTTCTCAAGGGTATCTTTTGTAAATCCTGCCTGCATTCGCATTGCTCGCTTGCGTCCCTCGTGTGTTTTTCGCAGGTCTAGCTACAGCTAGTCACGAATCCGTGGTTTGCTCTTGTTTTTGCGTTTCCTCTCCGTCAACTGTCTCTCGAGCTTAGATTCGTAGCGGAATTTCTTCTTCTTCTTTTTGGGATGCTCTGGCCTTGAATCCGCGGTCTTGGCTTCCTCCTCTTTGTCTTTGGTGTCAGTTTCATCCTCGTCCTTCTTCTCGTCAACCTGCGGCTTGTACAAGCCGTCTCGCGATACTGATACAGATTCGACCGTGACTGTTGTGTAACGATCCTCATCAATGTATTCTTCCTCATGGTCCACGATATCGAGATTCGGTTGGTCGGGAAAGCCGTCCCACTCGTCGGCAGATCCATCGTCGGAGGCCAACGAAACCCCTCCCGCAACCTCCGACTCCTGTAGCATCTTGTTTACGGTGGCGACGTGGTCCTCCATTTCCATACGACGGGTGTCTCGAATCTGGGGGTCATTCCGTCTTAACATCTTGTCGCAGAACACGTAGGAGGCATTGGGGGAAGAGAATTTACCTGCTTCCGCGCTTGAATCTTTTCCTCGCGAGCCCGCTTGGCAGCATCCTCCTGCGCATTCTTGATTCGCTGCTGCTTGCGTTTGTGGAAGCCAGTGAGAAATTCTTGGCGCGCCTCATTGTCGAAATTGATTTCTGCAACGGCGGATGTAGCCTTGCGCTTCTTGCCTTGTGGTGGCAGAATGCTCTTTTTGGGCCTGGGTTTGGCGAACATGGTGGCGCCTTGCAAACAACGGGCTTTGGCGCGTTGTCGACGTCAAAATTGGTCTGGGGAACGTAAAAATAATGTTTTTGTCTCGACCGTTTTGCTCCGTAGGAAAGACAGACGGCTGGGAGTCCACCATCGCATGGAAAGTTTCCGCAGGAGACACTGGCGCGGACCGCTCACCGAGGTGTGCAGGAAACGGGACTACCCTAACATGGACCCCCGAGCTCCATAACATAGACCCCACGCCCAAGACATAAGTCATAGTCATCCTAAGAAGATATATACAAAATCTGATCCTCAACTTAACCTGAAAACTTAACTACCCTAGATTTTGGCACTGAAAACTAACCCTAACATTTTGTTTGAATTTTACAAAGCTAGAAATGAGGTCTCAAGGTTAAGCAGCTGTTACCATAAGACTGTAGCTTAGCCACTCACAGGGGTCTGTGGAGATGATTGAGAGAAGTGGAGCTTTGTCTACAATTTACTATGTTAGCGGGGGCCGTCCCTGTTATGAAATCGGGGGAATTCATTAAACGGGGTACTGCTCTTACCAGAGGGGTTACGTAAGGCTGCCTTGGTGCATCAGCTCCCGTACCTTCGAGCCTCCCGTCACAAGCTGTAACAGACAGGCAGACACGAAGCCGACATCAATTGCTCCTCGTCAGCTATGCGTCTCCAACTTCTCGCCAGCGCCCTGGCGCTCGCCATCCCCTCGGCTGCCTTTTCGGATTCTTCTCCTTTGGTCCTCCTGTCAACTTCTGCGTATGACGCGCCCTTCCCCTGGTCTCCCGGGGTCCCATTGAAGGAGCTCCCTCTGATTGACATCCATCTAGGTTCACCGACGCTCCCACTTCCAACCAGATCCAGACGAGCTCCAGCGCGATTGAGGAGACCAAGTATATCCTCTCAGCATGCCCTAGCGACCGTTATCTGTTTGTCTCCCAGCCGGGCATCCACTCCGCCGAGCTCGCGTCCAGCGCCTGCGCGATGCCGCATCTCTGCCGGGCCGTCGACGACTCGCGCATCCAGGGCAAGTTTATCGTGTCCGAGGTTGTCGGCCACTTGACCAAGGCTGGCCTGGAAAACTTCGTCATGATAGCTTGCGAACAGAAGAATAAACATGTCACCGTCGAGGAGCTATCTCTCCCGCCACTAACCTCTGACCGGGCTGGCTCCCTGGCTGACAGTGGTGAGTCGCCCCCTTCCATTTACCACCCAAGGGACGCAAACTGATGAAGCTTTAGACGATATTCTGTCCAGGAGCCTCGACGGGCTCTCTTCGAGCGAGTCCTATACCATCCTGTTCGTCGGCACTCCCGGCGAGCAGATCTACGAGCCCGAGTTCGACGATCGTCTGCGCATGGATCTCAAGCGGGACCTCAGCAGCTCCCCCGTGCGACGAGCTGGCAACGGAACGGAGCGCGACAGACGTCCCCTGTTTGAGAAGTACCAGTTCTTCACTCCTGGTAAGCATCCTCTCCTTGCCCTGGCTGGGAAGCCACTTACTGACCTTGCTGTAGGTATCTTCATGGCCATCATCACCACGATTGTCCTGTTCTCGATCCTGTTCGTTGGCCTCAGGGCCCTCGCTAGTCTCGAGGTGTCCTACGGCGCCTTCGAAAAGGACATGGGTCCCGCGGCTCAGAAGAAGCAGTAATACTTTGCCTAGTCCTGTAGCTACAGTCTCTGGAAGTTGCTGTCACGGATTTGTACATCAGATTATGGAGTTTTGGGTTTCTTGGTGTGTCTTGACTGGAGGGAGGATCAGTATCGGCACGTTGTAGGACTGGCAGACTAGAAGCAGAACAAGGATGGATTTCAAACCACGGATCCTCGCTCGGCCTTGGATCGGATTAACGGGTCAAGTCTATCCAACACTGCATGAACTAAGGTTGTAATGAAGAGTTAAACGCCAGACTCCAAAGTGACACTCCGCCCACCTATGCCGTCTTCTTTGATGCAACCTTTTCCCCCATGAGGCGTTGCGTGAAGATGTCTACCTTTCAACGTCTTCCTTCCGCGCGCTCAGCCTCTATCCGTTCCAACTCCTCCCACACAAAAGTCTCGAATACCTTCACAGGCCTCACACCAAGTGGCTTGGCAGCAGAAAGTTGGCAATGCCCTCCTTGATGGCGTACTCGTGCCCGCAGTGACCGCACACCAGCTTGCCCTCGGAGATCTGGGTCTCCAGCAACAGGTGGTGCAGGTCCTTGAGCATCGCCTCGTCGGCCTTCAACTCCTCGGCCGTGGGGGCTTGCTCGGGCAGTTGAGGGAAACCGAGCTATGAGAGCACATCAAAGTTAGACACACCTTCGACTACGAGAAAGGGAAGGCAACGCAGCGCAACGAAGGCCTTTCTTTTCAGGTATCACACAACCTGAACACTTACCTCGGAGGACGTGGTGCGCAGGGCGGCCCAGTCGAGGCGGGGCAGGACGTTGATGATCATGTCGGGGTTCAGCTCAATCTCATCCTGGACGAGCTCAGCGTCCTTGGCGTGGAGCGGGAACGAGTCGGATGAGCTCTTGCAGGCCTTGATGGCGCAGCTGAGGAAGTTGACGCTGAGGATCTTCATGGCGGAAAAGAAAAGGAAACACTGGCGGAAACGTGTGGTTGCGGCAAGATGCACAAGAAGTTGTGGTCGAGTGAGTGAGTTGGTGCCGCTACGAACTTACAGCTTTTTTTCGGCGGGGAGTTGTGAGGCGCTGTTCTGTTAAGCGTCGCCAGCTCCACGTGACAGGGGTGTTGCCAGAGTGGGAATTCAAGTTGAGGGCCAGAAGTTAGAACAGAGCCACCGGAAACACGCGGCAACGTGGAGAAGTCAAGACGAATAGCACGGATACGGAAGCTTGGCAACGCTGCAAACCATGTGGCATTGTACACAGGAGGAATTGGGGCTTGGCCGAGTGAGTTGCGAAATCTCGAGCGAAGTATGTCGCAAGTCCAATTCTACAAGAAATGTGTTTTGTATTGTCTCCTCCAAATTATCTTCCCCAGCTTTGATATTCTAAAAGCGGCCGGGGTGGAAGCTCTTGGCGGATCGGATGCCAATAAAGACAAGGCCAGCGAAAACGACCAAGATCGATCCCTTCGTGAACCAGGACCAGCCCAACTCCTCGGGTGCCCATCCAGCCGTGCCATAGAGGCCTGAAGGGTAGCAACATACGAATCAGCACTGGGCCCAGGCAAGACGGAGGAGTATTGTGGCGAGGTACTTTGCCATTTAGAGCTCGACGTGAGTACCTTCAGGGGGGACCTCGAGCTCGCCGCTCTTGGCAATCTTGATGGGCTTCTTGGGCTTGTCGCCGGCGGCAGTTTCGGTCTGCTCGATCTTCTCGACGACCTCGTAGCCCTCAATGACCTCGCCAAAGACGACGTGGCGGCCATCGAGCCAACTAATCCATCAACTGTCAGCTGCAAAGCTCCAACACGGCACATATAACAGGAAAATGGAGGGGGATGGGGGTATGCTTACGAGGTGACGACGGTGGTGATGAAGAACTGGGAGCCGTTGGTGTCCTTGCCAGCGTTGGCCATGGAGAGCAGGCCCTTCTTGGTGTGGCGGAGCTTGAAGTTCTCGTCCTCGAACTTGGCGCCGTAGATGGACTTGCCACCAGTGCCGTCGCCCTTGGTGAAGTCACCACCCTGGATCATGAAGTCCTTGATGACGCGGTGGAAACCAGAGCCCTCGTAGCCAATGCCAGTCTCGCCAGTGGCAAGGGCACGGAAGTTCTCAGCGGTCTTGGGGACGGTCTTGCCGTAGAGGCCGAAGACAATGCGACCGAGCGCCTGGCCATCCTGCTCGATGTCGAAGTAGACCTTGTGGGTGATCTTGGGGCCTTTGGTAGCCTCGGCGGTCTGGGTGAAGAAGACCAGGCCGACTCCGAAGAGGAGGGCGACCGAGACGAAAAGTCGGCGGAGGTTGAACATGATTGCGGGGGTTTCTCCTGCTGCGGATCGGGGAAGATACGGCAACAAGCGGTGATGGAGAGGATAAGAGGAGAGGAGAGGAAGAGGCGGCCGAGGTGGGATGGGGACACTTATACGAGATGGCCCTGGGGAACAGGGACTCTTGCGCAATTGGCGCCCGGGCTTACTGTACCTGGCGAGCTAGGAGAGCTTCAGGCGGGTTTCAGAGGGGTGAACCCCGCTGGAGCAGCGCTGCTGTTGGGCGAAGCAGGTTCCTAACAACGGCGGCTGAAGTCTCAGTGTGTTCTGACACACGCACAGTACAGCCACTGACACTGCAGGCTCACCACGTTTAGCCCTTGTTTTCCCGAGCAGCCCATCTTTTGCACTTCCATCCATCCACTCCGAGCCGCAGAGTCCAATTCGAGATCCGAAGCATGCGACTGTGATCATCCACGAGAAATCCGTCACAATGGTTCGTCTGCGCCAATTGCGTCCCTGCCGAAACCTAGCCCCCGACTGACTCCCCCTCTAGGTGTTTCTTCTCGGTGTCAACTTCGGCGAGCAGAAGTTGGTCAAGGTAAGCTAACCTCCAAACCGCCAACCCCGTCCACTCACGATTCCCACGACGGCATTTCTCACGCGGCGTTTCTCTCTCTCCCTCTAGAAAGCCCTCGAGTCGTTCTACGCGCTCGGGTCGACCACTTCCGCCCGCATCATGGCCAAGCACTCCATCCACAAGCTCGCCAAAGTCGGCTCCCTCGCCCCCAGGACCGTCACCTCCATCACGGCCGAGCTGTCGCAGATGACGCTCGAGACCGACGCCCGCCGGGTCGTCCAGGAGAATATTCGCAGGTTGAAGGACATGGGTACGTACCGCGGTCGACGACACGCCATGGGTCTGCCGGTGCGCGGACAGCGGACCAGGACGCAGACGGCGACGGCGAACAAGCTCAACAGGGTCGAGCGGAGAGGTTGAGAGCGGGCTGGTTAATTCCGGATATTCGCTACTAGCCTTGGGGAAGCTTCTGCGGCGGAGCGGGACGCGGAATTACTGTGTTTGCAGCAAACTTAAAGGCATACATGAAGCCGTGGGCAAAACTAGCAGAGGAAGTGAAGCCAACGCTTCCTATTGTACAAGATGTGTATATACAATGTACGATGAGACGAATGGGCTCTACATCGTGGTGTGCCAGACGCAGCAATCATCTAAACAGATCCAGTCGAGTCTCCCCTTGCCTCGAACTTAAGCGGCTCCAGCTCGTCTTCCATGGGCAGCTCAAAGGTGTCCTGCATCTTGGCAGCCACAGCATCTACATCCTTCCACACGCGCAGGACGTTTCCACCCACAACCTTGGCTGCGTCCTCGTTGCTCACGCCGTTCTTCAACAGGTCAGCCACCAGGTCTGGATATCTGGACACGTCCTCAAAGCCCTCAGGCACGCTCATGATGCCGTCAAAGTCAGTACCAATGCCGACGTAGTCGAAGCCAATGAGGTTGCCGATGTGGAGGATGTGCTGGGCCACTTGGGCCCGTGTCGAGTTGGCAGGGAAGAAGTCGGGGACGCCGTTTTCGTTGCCGTTGTCAACGCAGGAGATGAAATCAGGAGAGATGTTGACCATGACGACGGAGTTGCGCTCCTTGACGAGCTGGAGGACGTGATCCTTGACATTGCGGGGATGGGGACAGATGCTATAGGCAGAGCTGTGAGAGAAGATGACTGGTGCCTTCGATCCGGCCCAACCGCTCTTGTTACCCAGAACATCCAGCATCGTGTCCTCACTAAGGCGCAAGTACGGGGGTTAGTAATGGTCATTAGGCGTAAGAGAGGATTGACAAACCTGACGTGGGAGAGATCAACAATCATGCCGATCCGGTTCATCTCATGGATGAGACGACGCCCAAGGGGACTGACGCCGCCCCAGAGCGGCTCGGCCTTGCGCAAGGGGTTCTCCAGGAGCGCGGCATCGGCAAACTTGTTGTGACAGTTGTGAGTGAGGGTGGCGTAGCGGGTGCCGAGTTCATAGAACTTGCGGAGGTTGGCAGCGGAGTTGCCAATCTGATGCAGGCCCTCGATGCCGAAGGGAGAAATGAATTTGCCCTGCTGGAAAGCCTTGAGGGCGTTGGAGCTGTCAACCTTTTGAGAGAAGTCGTCTGGGTAGAGCTCCTGCAGCCTCGTCATGACGTCTATTTGGTCCAGAGTGAATTGAACGCCTGGTTTGATACGATTAGCGCCAGACGCGACAGGCAAGAGATGATCAAGCTTACTAGAGGCATAGTTCCCATCGGAGAAGTCGGAGCCATTCTCTGGGCAGGGAGCAAAAAGGCTCCAAAATGCGCCGCCGCTGTGGCCTTCGCGGAGACGCTGGAGATCGACGTGACCAGGCAGTTCGCCTCGCTCAAAGGGCTTGGTGAAGTTGTCATTGTAGATGCGATTCCCGTAGAGAAAGCGTAGAAGCATTGGGAAGTCGACATGACCGTCTAGTAATGAGACATGAGCCGCAAAATTCAATTGGTGAAGATATGCCTTGAGATTCGATGCTTACCGATCAACGGTGTCTCATCGAGAATGTTACGCGCGCGCTCCTCGGGCGACAAGAGGCCTTGACCCTTGCCATACTTGGGGAATCCGTTGTAGCAGTGAGTTACGGGCCGGTGCAGCAGGCTGAGGGCCAGCAATGACAGGAATATAGCGGTGATGGCCTTCTTGGGCGTCAACTTAGGCGTTGAGGGAGGTGGGGGACTGGCGCGACGTCCGGGCTTGCCGGGCTTGCCCTTGGGCTTGTTGAGTGGGAGGATGGGTTCCGTCCGACCCATGATGAGTGAGGCACGCGTTGTGTGATTCGAGCAAGCTGAAGGGAAGGACTGGATGACTCTGTGAGTCCTGGAAAACGAGAGACCCAAGATTTCAGATGAGAGTCGCGAGCGTCCGTCCAGCTCCAAGCTTGATACAGGGATATAGGTATAGGGAGCAGAGGATGATGGTGTTGGTGGTGTATTTGTAAGTGGCCGTGTCAGATCGATGTTGCAAAGGTACGTACCTGTCGCAGCCTGTACGCCTCGCCGCTTTGAGCGGGCCGTCCCAACTCAAGATCAGTAGGTTAACAAAATGCGCTCTCACATATAAGTACGGTGTAACAACACAAAATCTTATAAAGCAATTAAACAACAAAGAAAGTACATCAATTCGTTTGCCTGTCGCAAAATTCAGGACGGAGTATCGTCAGATAGAAAGTCCAGCCAGCCGTTCAATTATCTGGTTATCGCCCATGTCCACAACCCGCTGGCTCCCATCCTCAACACAACGGCTCCAAAAGTCACATCCACCCCGACTACACACATAGTGCAGCCCCCCAGGTGTCTTCGCTTCACTCCCTGCGCGCTGGAGACGACTCCGTTCACCGCAGTGACACTCCGGGTTGAGATTGCCGATGCCGCTGTTGTCGGCGAACGCGAGGAATCGACCGCACGGCACGCACTTGTCGTATAGTCTCCCGCCGTTTCCATTGCGATTTGATGAGCGAGTCATGAGTCTTGTCGGAAACTTCCCACAAATGAAGCACGATCTAGGCTGCAGTGCCGGCTCTGCCACGTGCACCTTTGATACCTCAGTTGGTGACATGTTTGAACCTGTCGGTTAGTCATGGCTCGGTAGAGTTGCATAGCCAGGGTCTCGGGGCTCACGAGAATATATTGTGACAACGGTTCAGACTGTAGACCCAAGGGAATGTTGGGGAAGGAAAAGGCTTATGGAAATTACAACGTGAGTCGAACTGCGTTTTGAGACTTTATACAAGGTCATTGCCAGCTCATCCTCCAGCATGGTCCAATTTACAATCCTGACCTATGACGATGAGATCGCGTTGGGTTACATTTGCACTTTGATCTGATTGCACGCCTGGTCACCGTTGCATTCCAGGAAATTCGATAGAAACTACACTGCAGTATCCGCACAACGTGGCTGGCTCTCAGAGGCCTTGGGAATGAGTTGAAAATCAGTTGCAGTATACATGCAGTGTGCGGTTGTTGTCGCTAGTGCTGTGCTTGTCACATGTGGCTGTGGAAATAACCTAGTGCCTTTGTAAGTCCAATGCGACAAGGTCCCACCACGGGGATCATCACGATGGGCTCAACAATTCAAAGAGGAATAGAGTGGTGGCTTACTCACATGAGTCTCCACTGCTATAGTTAGTGGCAGGCGTTCGAGACCATGTGAAAGATGGGCTAATTTGATAGATCATGAAACTATCGATTCCCGACTTCAGCCTTAGCAGCGACTAGTGAACGCCAAGCAGTTTATCGGAACATTTCTTCCAAAGCCCCTGAACAGCAGAGAGAAATCATAGATATAACTATGACTAGAAGTCCCAAGGCGGAGGAAGGCGGTTTCGTCTGGCTGCTCACATCGCCAATATCATGTTGCCAAGATCCATTGCTGCCATATTGGCGGCAGTCGTCCTTGCAGGCGTCCACGCAGGACCATGCAAACCCGCTGGATTGACATCACTGTCGACTGAATCGGTAGAGACGTCGTCAACTGCTACGAGCGCAGATACTACTACGGCGACGACAAGTAGCGACGAGAGCACCACAACTCAGACGGAAGATCAGACGGAAGATTCTACGACATTGACGCTTGAGACGACCTCTACCTCCCAGTCCGTTGAGACATCCTCATCTGAAACCACTACTACTCAGACCGAAGAGCAGTCATCCCTTTCGTCGGGCTCTGCAACGTCGACGCTTGAGACGACCTCTTCCTCCCAGGATGAGGGCAGCACTATCCTGAGTAGCTCCCAAATGTCTACTGAGACATCGGCAACAGATACTTCGACTATTACAACCGTTGTTACCACGTCCACTGCTATCACGTCTGAGGCGACGACATCTACAACGAGCGCCGCTCCTCCATGCGTTGAACTGGACAACGGAGACAACCTGTTCCGGAACCCCAGCTTTGATAATGTCTGCAACGCCAATGAATTGGACCCGGCGCCCTGGACGGTAGACTCGCCTGGAGCTATTGTCGAATCATATAAAGTCAATGCAAAGGTGCTCGTCCCAGCTTCTGGGAATCATTTCCTGTAAGTTGGGTTCCACTGAATTCAGTCCAGACACACTCACTAAGCCCTTTAGATCATTCTACAGCATAGGAAACACTGCCAAGTACCTACAACAGACCATTCACAACCTAGAGCCTGGCCGGAAATACCTCTTCTCAACATCTCTCAGCGCGAAGGTTGAAATTGTTGGGAGTGGTAAGCCATATCGGTCATTCAAAATTGACGGTGTCTCCTTCGACGATGTTGCTTCGGGTTCATCAGTAGCTGCCTGGGTCAAACAGTATGCACTTCTGACGGCTACCTCTGACACAATGGATTTTGCGATCGGGTTCTACTGCACAGATTATTGGCGCTCAAGCTTCTTCATGGACGACCTCAGCTTGGTGCCGTATTCTCCGCGCTGTACGCGAGTTCCGTCCACGCCGACAGGAAAGTCGTGTGCCCTCAGGGGAGCTGCTCAACAAGCATCGGGCCGCTTCATCGGTAACGGCATCTCGCAGACGACGTTGGAGTTGTGCGCCGAAACCTGTCGACAGACGAGCGGGTGCAAGGCGTTCCATTTGACGGACAATCCAAGCCTTGTCGCCGGGACATGCTGGTTATATAGTGTCTCTGTCAGCGACTTGGCTGTTTCGACGACTTACGGCCTAGAGCAAGCTTACTACGACGTCGACTGCTTCGAATGCGCTGGGAGCGGGGGCTAAAGAAGGCGAGAGAAGTCGATGTCGACATTGTGTTTCACTACATGACGATGTTAGTTTCTCTTCATGAATTCTTCACTGCACTTATAATACATAGATAGAGGTGTTTAAGCGGGGGTTTAAGTGATATCGCTTACAGTGGTTGGAGCTGTTCTGGAGTTTGCTCAAATGAGTCCCTTTTTCAGAGCAGTGACCGTAGTCGGTAATGGCGAAACGGCCGTGATTAAAACGGAGGCTCGAGCGGTCCCAGAACGGCGGTAAATTAAACGGCGGCGGTCAGACGGCCATGGCCAAAACGGTGGCATTCAAAACGGACATTTCCAAAACGGAAGTTCCAAAACGGGGATCCCAAAACGGCCGGCATTGAACAGTGAGAGCTAAGCTCTTGGCGCATGTACCTACTAGTACGCCCCGAGTGTGGAGTCGGGTACTTTGATTCCCTGTCGTTCGTACCTAACTCCTCGCTTGCCGTTACGATGCACTTGATTAACGAGTGGTCAGTTTCCCCAAGTTGAATGTGTCTTGGACGTGTCCCTTGTCTCTCTGAAACAGAGCGCGGGCCAAGTCAATGTGCGAGAGCCCTGCTTCTTTCTTTTTCCGTCCCTTGCAAAGCTTCCCCTTGTGTGGAACAAAAGCCAAGTTGCTCGGCACCCAGATACAGGCTCGGAGAACGGATATTGACTTCGGGTGGGTGAAGGATGAGTGAAGCCCGCTGACGGCTCTCATCATTGATGAAGCCCGATATGTAGGCGCCGAGACGTCGCTGATTGGAACCACGGAGGTGATGGTATCTTACACAGTACAGGTACCTAACTAAGGTCGGTAATTAGCGACAAGCGTATCCGCACACAAGTATTCATTCGTAAGTTCGTACGGAGGACGGGGTACGCGGACAGCGACAGATTGGGTACGGATGGTGGTGAAGTGACACCCAGCCAGTGGCTTAAGATTAGCTGGCGAGGGCGCTGTCGCGTTCGTCTCTTCTTCAGTGACGGCGGACAAGGTCTTACTTCCAGCCCCAGCATCACCCGCGGCGGCAGGCCTCCGGATCTAAGGAAAAGAAGTGGAGAGGAACTGACAGGAGCGTCGGTTTGACAGCTGGAGGCGATCTGTTGAACTATTACTTCGTACTAGTTAAGTGGTAATGCGTTGCGTGGGTAGCACGAACACAGAGGGGACGAACGGATACCTGTTGAAAGCAGTAGCACATGCAATCAATTGAGGTGTTCGAGTCGTTCTTCCTTGTAATACTGTAGACAAGACAGACAGACAGACAGACAGAAGGTGGTCATCTTGTCCCCTTTCCTTCCTCCTTTCCTCCTTCCCTCATTAGGTTCCTCCCTCTAATTCGTCCCGTCTCCCCCATGTCACACTCGCATGGACCTGGATTGTTTCCCTTTGACACGCACACGCACACATCGCACACGTAGTTCACTAGTCGCCGCCTCTTTCAATCGACGAGAGCCTCTCTCTCTCTGACTTCACTCTCGTCCCCTTTGCTTTTTTGCTTCCATCTATTTTTCTTTCTTTTCTTCCTGAGAAAGTTTTACTGGCGCCACAGGGTCTCTCCCGCGCCCCCGTCATCTCCTCTCTCAAAGTCTAGATCCATCCATCCTTTTTGGCCCCCAGCCACCCTGCTTCAGCGGCATCAGCACCAACGCCAGACGAGACGAACCCCGAACAATCAGAACAACAGGAACAGACTCGCCTACCTAAGCACCTAGTTGATTTGCTAGGTCCCCGTCCTCTTCGTATTGGCTCCGCAAACCGTCGTCATCCTCTAGCCAACCTGGTCTCGTTGTTCCTCCTCCACGGCCCACGCTCCACGGGTCTACGACCCACCCACCCCGTTCAGCCCAACCCCGTCCAATCCAATCCGGTCGCAAGCCGCCTGTCGCCGACTCCGACCCGTCGTTCAGCCTTGTCCTGCCAAGCCAGTCAGCCAGCGAGCCAGCGTAGCGCCTGGCTACTTGGTCCCTGACACACAGTGCTTGCCCCTGCATCTGCTGTAGCCGGTACTTCGTACTCCAAATCTACTCCCTACGACAGAGAGACACGCAGCAGCA
>JABSTB010000588.1:0-60174 GCA_013756995.1 Neonectria neomacrospora | reverse complement strand
GGGGCGGGCAGGGCCTGGAGGGAGGGAGGCCGAGTACCTTTGTCCTGAAGGCCTCGATGGCGAGCTTGAAGTAGGCGATGCCGGCGTCGGTGAGGCGGTTGTGGGCGCTGGTGATGAACTCGTCGATCTGGGCTTCGTTTTCGCGAAGGAAGGGGTGGACCTGTTCCTCGTAGAGGTAGCGGGCGCCCTGGGTCTGGGGGAGGATGAGGTAGAGGAGGAAGAGGAGGCGGAAGTAGCCGTAGAAGGGGACCCAGGAGATGATGAACCAGACCCAGGATTCAGCGAGGAGAAAGCAGCTGATGACAACCCAGTACATGAGCCAGGGCGTCAGCTCAGCGGGATCGGAGGTCTTGAGGGCCTTGTAGGAGGCGAAGATGGGGAAGAGGAAGGAGACGACGGAGCTGTTTGAGTACGGGCGTCAGCACGAGGATGGCCTTGGTGAATCGGTCACAGACGGTGGGGAAGCTTACGATAAGAGCATGGGCAAGAGGTCGAACATGATTGCGACGGCCGATGAGGCGGGCGACGACGAAAAAAGAGAGAGTTGTGGTCAGCCGGAGGGTCGGTCGCTGTGGTGGGTTTACGGATATATCGATGCTGATGCTGATGCTGGTGCTGAGGGACTCGGGGAGTGGTGAGAACAGACGTGGAGAGCAGGAGGGTGGGTTTTCTGCCTCTCTGCCTTGTCGCGGGATGGGATGGTTAGAGAGCGGAGCGGAAGAGAAGCAGGAGGAGGAGGAGGAGCAAGAAGAAGAACAGGAGGATCGAAATTGTAGGTTCGTGGCTGCAGGAAGAAGACAGGCAAGGCTGGTTTGGTTTAGATGGCCTCCACTGGGACCCAGATCCAAGGGTCCTCAGTCGACTCAGCTTTCTCAGCCTCTCAGGTGGGAGCTCGCCCGGAGCATCCGCCCGCGATCCCTGTAAAAAAGCCCGTAACTCGACGGATGGAGCACCTTTAGGGGGGGGAAGCTGTAGGCGGGGGCGGGGCTGGTTGCTCTCACGCGGTGCGGTGTTGGTGGGGGGGAATGACCACTGTGAGACCCCGTTGACCACTGTGAGACCTGTGAGGCCCAGTAAAAGACGCAGCGGAGCTGATCACCTGGAGCCCGGGTTCTAGTGGAGGTCTAATGTCTAAACTTCCCAATGCCAAAGGCTGTTGAGGCGACGGGAACCAGCCGCGATGACGTCGACGAGAGAGCTGGAAATGGAAGTGAAACTGAGGGTTGACTCTGCCACGATACAAGAGCAGTTCTCTTTAGGCCTTTTATTCCATTAAAAAGATCCTCCGAGAGAACACGGTTTCTTGTCTGACGCCAGCATGCGCTTCCGCTTCCATCAGCATTGCGTGGCCCGGGACAAGGTTTCTATTTCCCAATCGTCGGTGCCTGGTCGCCGGAGATGGACGAGCATGATCAGCCGCCGGATCCGCGAAGCTGAACTCGGTTCGTCCTGCTGTATAGGGCCGAGCTGACGAGCTGAGCGCCTCATTGTTGCTGAATATGCAGGTATCCCGTCGGGCGTCCAACCCATCCGTCCACCCGGAGAGCCGCTGGCCGACATGGCGATGCTGCGAGATGATGCTCCTGCTGGTCACGATACTATCATCCATCATCGCCGACATTTAGAAACGCATTGCCACCATTTCTTCGTGGCGGCCAAACCTTGCTCGTCCTGGTACTAGCCTCCAACTTCCAGCGCTATCCTCTTCCGTCGTCAGCATCGCCCGCTTCGCTTACACATTCCACCGGCCTCGGCTCCAACATCATCGGAAGATCCAGGCATCTATCTCGCCAAGGCATCCTCGTCCTTTCAGACTGCAGAAACGCGCATGTTGACAAAAGAAACAAAGGGCTGTCGTGGCCTTTCTATCCTTGTCTTTCTTTGTTGTCCTTTTCGTTGATCATGACACATTGCTGAAGTCATGCCGGCACTTGCTTTTGCAGCAATATTGACTCAAGTGACGAGGATTGTACGGCAGTCAACGCGGGTCTCACAAAGAAAGAGGTTTCGTGAAATCCACCATGGTGTCTATCCATTAATACGTTTACCATCTAGATATTTTTGTTTCATTCCCAGCTATATTGAGTTTATCCAACAGCCTGTATTACCTTTGTCAGTCCATGTAGACTACACGGCCAACACACTTATATCTACACCAAAATATCTATCCACTAGGAACTGCTCTTCATGGCACAAGACACTTGGCCGAGTCCATCTCTCAGCGCCTCCATCGCATCTGCCGGCTTCGAGGACGCCCTCCATGCAACATATCCATCCGGCCGCACCAGCACAGCTCCCGTTTCGCCAATCCCGAAACTCTTCCCAACGCTCCCATCCTCCGTCTCTTCAACCTCATTACCCACCTGCACAAAGGCAACTTCCACGCCCGTTGACGTACCGGCCTCCTCGACCGCCGTCCTCCACGTGCCGTCCTTGGAGACGACCACCCAACCATGACAGAACAGGTCCAGGCTCGAAATCGTCTCTCCGCTTCTTCGTAGTGGGACGTGAGGCGCTCGTGTACCAGGCTGTCCATTCCACTCATCCGGCCGCTTTGCCAGGGGCAAGCTCTCGTCCGCACCAACGACAGCCTCCGATCTGTAGAGCTGCCCAAACTCCACCGCCGCATCCTCAAGAATCTCGGCCTTCTTGCCAGTCCATTCTCGCTCCGCGACATATCGCTTGTAGTCTTCCCTCGCAAAGATCTGGTCATGACGCACCAGGGCTGTTAGGCGTCGCTCGGCGTCGTACGTGTCCAGTAGATCCGGCCGTGAGGTTCCGCCCAGAACCGACGCGAGCTTCCACGCAATATTATGGGCATCGGCGATTCCCGTGTTCGCCCCGTAGCCTCCACGGTTGGGCGGTAGGGCGTGTGCAGCGTCACCCGCAAGAAAGACACGCCCAGAGGAGAACTTGTCCGCGACGAGGCCGCTCAACCCCCACTCCGCCGTAGTAATGAGTTCGATCTCCCCGTCGGGAATGACTTCTCCCACCGCCTTGCGGATCATGTCCATCTGGGTAGCCTCATCCATAGTCTCCTTGGTAACCTCGAGCTTGTCCGAGGGGCTCCACATCAAGGCCCAGCGACCTTCGCCGTATGTTGTCATGAAGCCCTCGAACCCATCCTCACGACCTTCGATCTGGAACTGAACGAAACCAGAGTCGAGATAGTGGTCAATTTGAGGGCAGCGGAAGAGGATACTGCGTAGGACCTTCAAGTGACCAACACCGCTCCGTTGGATGCCGAGCTTTTGGCGAATGTTGCTCCGCGCGCCGTCACACGCAACGAGATATTTGCCCTCAACAGTAAGCTCAGCTCCATTCCGGTCAACTGCCGTGACGGTCACACCCTCGTCGTTCTGAGACCAACTCGCCACTGTGTAACCAAGTCTCAAGTCGGCGCCCCGCTCGACAGCACACTCCCGCAGGACAGGCTCAATCTTGTCTTGGGCGGTTGCAATTCCGCTGACCGGCGAGTACTCCTCTGGGGCCTTGGGTCGGGAAGCTGGCTTTCCTTCAGGAGCAGCGCCTGGTTTGCCGGTCCAAAGTCGTTCATCCTGCCACTTGCCTGCGAGGCTCTCCACGTTGATTCGGCGGGGAGGACCGCCTTTCCAATTCGTGGTAGGGAGCCGAGAATCGAGACCCAGCGAGTGGAACAGTTCAACGGTGCGGCTTGTGTAGCCTATGGCTCGAGGGTGAGGGGAGCTGCTGGGATGGCGCTCGAGGAGGATGACGGGGACTTTCCACGACGAGAGGAAGAGGGCGGTGGAAAGACCGACGAGACTGCCGCCAACGACGATAACCGAAGTTTTATTTGTTGAACTCATAACCAATACAAATTTGGGGTTACAGCTCAGTTCTGATGTAGGTTCAGGATACTGGAGATGTTTTGATATTGGGTAGAGAAGGGAGTGCAATGCTTGACGTTTGATGTGTCAGGTATGAATGTGTATGAGTGTAAGTGTCGTGTGTAAGACTGAGTCCCACCTTGTTTCGCCAAGACCCCCAGACAAGAGAGGAAAGTCAGCCTATTTATATCCCCATAAAAAGAAACCAGACAAAATTAAGGCAGCCTCCGTAATCCATCTCCGGTCCCGGATGGTCTCCTGCGGCGGCCGTCAGGATAGAGCCGGCGCCGAGACTTGGCGGCTCGAGCACTCGTCGGAAAAGCGGGGCGCTTTCGGTCCCGACGGGGCCATTTCTCAGCCAGATTCGGCCCTGACACCGGTCCCGATTAGCCTGTACCAGCACACTTGGTAGGGTTATGGTGGACAATCTAGCTTTTTATCCCATGCATACAGTACTGAAGAAGGCGCAAGAACAACACCAATTAAATGCCCTTGGCTGAGGGCCAAATCCATATAGACTCAATTCGTACATTGGGTTTATGTGAACCTGTGCCACAGAACTGTATTGAAATGGGCATTCACTCACCAGTTCCCCAGGTTCTGCTCAGCCAAATAAGCATAGCTGTAAAATAATCTAGCCGTAGGTACTATCGGTGCTGTTGGCAGACAAACATTGCTCCGAGCGTGCGTCATCTGCAGCCCAGAAATTTGAGCGCGTTATCGAATGTAACCCTCCCACATTGCCAAGACGGCTCCCAGCAGCCTTATGAGCCGATAATCCGATCAGGCTATGTATGCGGTCTCCGTAAAAGAATAGCAGAAGAAACACGTCAGATAAATCCCCCAGCTAACAAGATGGCAGCCTAGATCTAAGAAGATGCGTAGGTCTCAAGTTGACGAAGCTTCCGCGCGGCCTGAAGTGCCAATCACCCGAATAGCGACAGAGAGCCTCTACTTCTTTGTCGGCAGCTGCGCAAAACCAATCATCCGGATACTCGACAGGCTGCGCTCCTTCGAATATTTATAAGAGCATGTCCATCTTCCCCACCACGGCCGTCCGCGGGGGCCGTCAAGCGTGACTCGCGAGCTCGGGCACGGAACCCGAGCGGACACGGGCGGATACGGAGCAAGCGGAGCAACGTAACGACTCCGTCCCAGGAACGGAGTGCTCTAGCTTTCCTTAATGACGCTTCACTCGTGCCACAAAATCAGTTGTCGTTCCCTCCTTCAGCTCGCTTGTCTCCACAAGGTTGCATTTCCCTGGGGGTATAGGCTCTCGCTGTGCGTTTTGAATTCGTGTCGTGTACGTAGAGGTAGCGTGATGTGGGCAGGGTTCTGAACCATGGGGCAGCCAACAGGAGGACCCAGAGATCTGGGCAAATCTGGTCGTTATATAGGGAGATGGGAAGCCGCCTTATTTCTGTGTGCTAGGATCTGTAAAGTCCACACTACCGCGTAAATCGTGCCAGCTGCCCTAAGCTGTCATCTCGTCGCATCGTCAACGACCGGAATCAAGCTCGACAGCCCCGGTTCCCGGTATCATCACCGCACTCGAACAACACTCACGCGTTCACAAATTATACACCGCCGAAGAACAAAGCGCACAAAATGTCCGGCAGTATGGTCACCCTGCCCAACGGGCTCGTCACATTCGGCCCCAATGCCAACTGTACTCTCGACACTTGCCCCCTCGAGGCCAGTCTTCTACGATACCAACCTAATATCGCCTCCACGGCCGTTCCCATAGCAATCTTCGGCTTATCACTGCTAATACACAGCTGGCAAGGCGCGAGGACAAAGACGTGGGGGTTCATGGGCAGCATGATTTGCGGGTGCATCTTGGAGATAATTGGATACGCCGGCCGGTTGATCATCCACGATAATCCGTTCGACTTCAATGGATTTTTGATGCAAATTAGTACGTGAAGCCCATTTTCCATGTACCAAGGCTGCTGAGGGAGCAAGAATACGGAGAGGATGTTGACCACTAACACCATGACAGTTTGCATCACCGTCGCACCAGTTTTCTTCTGCTCCGCCATCTACGTTCTCCTTTCGCAAGTGTACGTTTTCGCTGTTCCCCTTCCGATCGTCCCCTGCTCTGTCGGACCGCCAACTTCCATGAGGACACGGCCATTAACACTGACGCCACCACAGCATCAACTTCGTCGATCCCTCCATTTCCCGCTTTAAGCCCCAGCTCTTCTACTGGATCTTCATCCCCTGCGACATTGTCTCCCTGATCCTGCAAGCCGTTGGCGGCGCTCTGTCGTGCGTGGCAACCGATCGTGATGCCGTCAAAAACGGCGAGAACATCTCCCTCGCCGGTCTCATCTTCCAAGTCATAACGCTCGTCGTCTTCAGCGCTCTGTTCGCCGACTACGTGTTCAAGGCGGCGCGTTCGCCAAGTCGCAGTTACCTCAACAAGGTCATGATCACCTTCCTCGGCCTCCTCTTCGCCTCGACATTCATCATCCTGGTGCGATGTGCGTACCGTATCGTCGAGCTCGGCCAGGGCTACTTTAGTGCCATTTTCCGGGACGAGGGCTTGTTCATTGGACTTGAGACTGTGTACGTACTACATACTTCGCGAATCCCCTTCCTGTTGCGTCTTGTGCTTCCTTTGCTGATACTCCCTAGTACCATGTGCGTCGCCGCCCTCCTGCTGAATGCCGGCCATCCAGGAATGGTCTTCAGCCGGAAGCAAATCACAGAAAATACAAAGGACATGGATCCACCGTTCGAATACTTAGCCAACAACACCAACGAGGATATTTCGATGACCAGCATAGCTGAGAACCGCGAGAACAATTAGGGAGGGGGTCTTTTTGTTGGAAACATGAGGATTAGGAGTGCTTTGGAGTCAGGATATTTTGAAATAGAAACAGACTGAGCTAAGGTTAAAGCAAACAGGTCCAAAAGTATATAGATAGAGGCAAGATTCCAAGCCTGTTAAATTAGAATAGTTATTTTTTGTAAGCTTTCGTATGGAAATATAACCACGCTCCATTTGCACCTGCAAAATCAGGTTTCACGCCAATCATGGTTAATGAGTCGTGAGTAAGTCTTGCAAGAGATGATATTAGAGCTTCCAGTGGCTTAAGCTATTCATTCTGAGCATGTGGTCCAGAACCGGGCTCAGATACAAATTGCCGTCCTTGAGTACAAGGCCAAGACTCTGAGTTGCCTCGATGCAAAAATCCGCCCAAAAGGGCCTGGTTCTCTTCACTATCTTAAATCATGTTGAAAAATGGACGACAAATTCCATTTTCTTGATCTGCGCGATCCGCATTCGTTTGAACCAAATTGACTTCTTTAGACAGTCCTACCGAAAGCCACGAACCGCCCACAGGAAGGAAATGACTACGGTATGGTCACAGAAGATAAGATATATGATCATAAAGAAAGTGGAAGACGTCCTCAGCCATGTGCGGAGGGAGATGTATGAGACAGCTGGGAAATTCCACCCAAAAAAGGGAGACTGTTAACCGCAAGTAAGGAACTCAACAGATACTTACAGTCGATCCGAGGTCGCAGGGTTAAGAAAATACTATGGAAGATATCATAGGATAACAACTAGATGTGCCCTGCAGATTGAAGATTAGGAGTGATTATCATCATTCTCAGTATTAAGCCATAGGTGGCCTGGGTAAGATTTTGTGACTTTCTCTCAGCTCATACTTTTCATAATAGACTTTTACAATTATGACTAGTATACTACCTTATATCATTCCTACACCACATTGTGTACATTATGTCCATGCTATGTTATATACCCTAAACATATCTCTAAGGTGCCTAAGGTCTCAGTACCTAAAATCTCAGTGCCTAAGCTAAAGCTAAAGAGCCATTGGGTGAACTGTAAGGTTAGAAGACATGTATTTCTCAAGGAAATACTCTCCTTGATAGCCCATGAAGGCATACTGAATGGCATCTCCTCTTGGACCTTGAAGAACCATGTCGTGGGTAATATCATTTGCAGACTGAAGGTTTCGGATGACTCTGTCCGGTTTGCCACATATTGTCCTAATGACCAGCGTTGCGTTCATAAATTTGGCCCACTCGCCCCGAAGCAGAAATCTGTTTCTGCAGCTCCAGACTAGACTTTTCCAGTCCTGTGAAGTCCAGAAAGCGGAGACCAGTTGAGTATCGTCCATGCTTTCAAGTGCCGAGTTGGGGATTTCCAGACGCACAATGACAGCTAGCTGGGTTGTGTCCCGTATCTTGGCAAAGTAGGCGTATTTGTTTGCAACCTCAAAATCCACTGCCATATGAGAAGCCCCGCTTATTCGGTCAAAGTCCCCTCGCGTTCCATTGAAGAGACCTGCTAGGTTTGCGACTTGTCCCTCTGCGTTAAACATGGTCCTGATTTCTGTTTGAAACATTCCTCGGTAGAGAACCGTGTGGCCAGGGGTAATGGCTCGGACTTCGGGTGCTGTGGTTGTCATCGGAGACAAGCCAGGTCTGCCGTTGGAAAGGTTGAATCTCATCCGAATTCGAGTGGGCATGGGCTGTTCAGGTGGACTGGATTGTCGCTGGGTTCCTCCAGGGCGAGAAGCAGCTCGATGAGTAGCTTGTGAACGCTCCCGCGAAGCATCTTCAATTTGTTCCAGGGAGGCGTACCGGGCCAAAATAGTATCAAGGATCCAGTACTTGCATGACTCGGTCAAGCGAACATCCTTGCATCGTGGGGTCATGATCGCGGCTTGAAGATCTTCGTTGATTCCAATGCTTGCCATAGCGGTGCGCCAAGTGGTATCATCATCCGAGGTTGCATCTTCTCCGGTTCCACGAACATAGGCTTCCGACATGCTCAGGAACGTGATCGGACCACCATCGACTTCTCTGCCTTGATCAGGGCCCCAGTTGACCCAGCGAGACCAGATAATATCGGCGGCGTTGTCGTCGAACCCAAGATGATTGAGCGTCTCGCGTGAAATCAGATACTCGGGAATGACGATTGAGTCCTCCAAATCATCTGATGTCGTGCTAACACGCATCCTATCGACTATTTTAGAGAATCGGAGTGGTTGAAATGGAGGCAAGGGTGAATAATTGGTGAAGTGATAAGGGTGAAGGAAGAGAAAGAATTCTGAGCGAAAAGCCAAAACATTCTTTTAGTGCTGCGGCTCGTATAACCCCCTTTAAATGCCTAATCAGACCTCAGGTATCCTTAGGCCTATCTCCTAAGACCCTTCAGCCTTAGATTACATTTACCTTAGGCACTGAGGCATCAGGCACCCTGAGATATCTGCTCAATGGAGCATAAACCCAGGCAGCGTATATGTGTGTTGCCCAACACGGTAAGGGAATTCCGTAGGGTGATGTACGGGCTGTACAAGAAGAAACGGGGCTTGCGACAATAGCAATGCTCGAGGTTTTTATGTGTCACTATCACCAATAAGGTGGTAATAAACGCTAATAGTTGGAAAACTCAGAGCCTGGGGCGATTTTCGTTCGTCTATCAGGATAAGTACGAGCCAAGGAAACCAGAAAAAGGATACCTAGGGTGTGCGAGAGTTTATCCATGATGGTCACCATCTGCCACTAGATGGCCTTGTTGATTTCTTGGCCCAGATATACTTTTCTAACTTCACCTATGGAGACTCATATACATGTTCAAAACTAAGTACAATGCTCTCTAGCAAGTCATTATTCCGAGCGTAAGCACTTAGGGTTGCTAGAACTCGATAGCCCTGTCAGTAACATGCGAGATCTACCAGTCTATCTTTGTCCCTCCCTCAGGTGCTTAGCTGCTTCCTCGAAGGCGTTACTGCCCTCTTTATAGTCGGTATGGGCCGGTACCGCGAATTTTGTTCGATGAGAAACGTGGCATTTTTGGTAAACGCAAATATAAAATATTGGTTTATTGTTGCCGCTTGAGACCATCGTCTTGTCGAGGTGTGATAGCCATAACATGTAAGGCCCGCTATGTGTTCTCGTCCCCAATACCCCGCCTCGACATATAACCAGATTAGTCCTCCTCTGGAAGAAGCGAAAGTGTCGTGAAAATGATAATCACTGGCTCGGTAGCACAAACCGGAATGGGGACATTCTCTCCGCCTACTCAGTTATAACCCAGGCGGCTCAGATTCAACTTGAGAACGCCTCCATCTCAAATATGTGAGTTTCCGTTTTCTATATTACTGAACAATGAGGAGTCGGACTGCCTAAAGGGAGGTCGCTCATGAAATGTGGCAGTTCTGCTTGTAACTCGTGGACGGCCAATCTTCATAAAAATGCTTCTTTTTCAACACATGATCTCGACTTCATGGACTCAAGGACAAGCCTGAACCGTTTTTGCCTTGCTCAAACCTTTAAGGAGACATATGACGCTTTTTTCTAAAGGACAACGCAACCGTATGATTGACACCGTTCATTCCGCCGTACAGAATATTCTAGTAGAGGTCAGCTTGGAGCCTCACTTACCCGAGACAACTCTTAGAGGAGCAATTACTTACAATAATAGATTGCTCCACGGCGCTGGGGAGATTATGTTAGTATTTGCAGAATATTCGGGAAGAAAAAGAACTGCTAGATGTACACATAACCTAGTCGATCAATCAAAGTCTGGTTGTGGAACTAATCAGCAACAAATCTATCAATGATAGACTGGTTGGTAAAACACGGACGAATATTATGTATCGTAGTAAACTATTTTTAACACCAACATATATTAACTTAATTCCATCACCTATCGGTGATGCTTGACAAGATGCAACATTTTCAATTATCTCAGTCATGAGTATTCTGCGAACCTCCCTAACCTATACACCCTTGCTTACAGACTAAGAGGTTGGAGTAAAAACCCGCAAAAAATTGAAACAAAGGCCCATGATGGATTTAGTATATCTTTTTCTCATCATCTACCTCTTGTGATACAAAAGGTGAGCTCTAATTTGGTCTCGGTAGATGAAGATATCATACCGCTCGTTACAACTCCTACCAAAGCATCGTAGGTGAAGGACTTGCTTGAGTGGATGCAAACATCAGATCGCAATTCGTGAACAGTAACTTGACGAGCAACATTAAGGGCGATGGTGCTGACTATGATCCGAATTCAGGCGGTTACGATGTACTGGATACGGAATCTTGATATGTCAAATGTTGGGAAATTGGGTTGCCTGATAGTATGCCCCGCCGAGATCCAGGTGGCTGTGGGTATCGCATCTCGCATCGGGCATCGAATTAAAGATCACGCCACTTGTTTCTACAAAGGGCTTGGGTGAAATGAATGAAGAGCTGCTATCCTCCCTGCTTCTCCGCAATGGCGTTGTGACTTGAGTTAATAGGTGCAGCCACACCGCATGTGTTATCTCCAGCTTGATGAGCTTGTAGAGAACCTCGGTCTTCCATACAAGGCTAAACACCGGGCTTGAAGTTGAATTAAGGGACTGAAGCTCATTTTTCGGAGGGTTCTGCAGACTCCGAGCATCATGCGATTCTGCGTTGTGAAAAGAGAGTGCACGTTTTCTACGCGGACCTGGAGTCCATAACACGGCTGAGATCGACGTCTCCATTCCCAAGTCCTTTCCCAGAAGTCGATCACGGGTGTACCCGTTTTGGGGATGTGGGACCATGATGGAACTGTCGAGGGGCAAAAATAGTTGTACGTTGCAATGAGATTCTGGACTGTCGATCGTCAGTACGGTTTGCATGACGGTGTTGACGGTGATGATATCAGATCCATAGATCACTGATCGCGCCTGAAGCATATCCAGATATCACATGCTACCGCTCTTGCCTCTATTGGGCAAGATGTGTCTTTGAGAGCGGCGAGGGAGGATGAACTAGAGTAGATCAATTTGCCAACAGGACGAGAACCAATCCCTTGAGCGGATGATTCCGTGACATGTGTAAGAATTTGGCTCTCATGAGCAAGATAGTCTCACCTTCTCGCAAGCTCTTTGCGATTGTGGGCGCTGGGAGGTGTTCCTGGGTTCCGTAAGACTCGTGGAGAGTTGAGGCAAAGACACTGTATCACCCAATCCACATGTCCATTCCACCCAACACACCAAGACGGCGTAGCGAGTTGATACTAAAGGGCGTAATCTCTCGACCCCGCGTCGCGTCGCGCCTCTTGGGCAGAATGTTTATTGACAGTAACTGGCCATGGTTGACCCCGCGTTGGTAGTGAGACTGAACCAGGCGGCCGGTTACCGCTGTAGCGGAAAAGTGCAAGATTGGCGGACTGGGTCCGACGGCTAGTGTTAGCTGGAATAGTCGTCGCGAACAACACCGAAATGGTGAGAGGACGGAAAGGCTTGTGCCAACATGGTTTAGATAGCTCCCGCAGACCAGTCGACTTGGCTCCAAACTTCCAAAGCTGGAGAGGGATCACGAGGCCAGATGGGATGAATGCTCGGAGCGGAGATTGGTGCTCATGCAGACCGATTAGTGCTTGCAGGGGAGGGGTGGGAGCCAGTGTGCCGGGTCGACGATCCCAACTGGTTGTGAAAGGGCTGACGCTGCCTGCAGTGATGGTTAAAACAAGGCAGAGAAATACCAGGAAGGCCGTGCTGCCCGTCGTGAAAGCCGACGAAGACTGGCCAGTGCCGATGGTGCGTCGTCAATTCGATGTCGGGGAGGGCGAACGTTTGATTACTGCCGGGCTCTCAGGCTTCCAGACGCCCAGGCTCGACCCGGTAGTTTCAGTAAACCACTTCACCGGAAACCGAGCTCACGGGCGGAGCAGATGAGGATCAATGCTAGGAAAGACCAGAGATGAGCTGGCATAACTGTGCCCGGCGCAGTCCCGACCCAAATGAGCATGTGCGCTACGTATGCGATGAGGCTCAACAGCGTCAACGTGAGGCGCCGGACAAGACGAACCGCAACCTTGCACAGCACGGGTGTCACAGACTGATGACGGGCTGTCAGAGCAGGAGCCCGTCGGACCATGGCGTGAACACAGCGCTGGGCACAGCCATGGATTAGATGATTCGCACCGTTACCACCGGAGTCGGGGCCACTTCGAGGCCTGAGTGATGGACTGGTGGCCTGGGGGACTGGGGAAGACCGAAGGCTGGATAATGAGCCGTGGGAATGGGGAATCTGGCTGGAACCATCCATTGTCAGCCGCTGTCGGGCCAGCCTCGAGCAAGGCTCTGGTAAAGTGCAAAAGCCGACAGGGGCGACAGCGCCCATCATCATATCGGTTGATACGAGACGAGGCGAGACATTGTACGGTCCCGGTGTGTTGGGCGACAAACCGGGGGCATCTTCCAGCCGGACGAGATGAGGCTAGAAGGAAGGAATTTCACTACTACTCAGGAAGCCCAAGGGCGAGCCAAAGCGGAGCTGGACGATCATTGGTATGGGAGTGAAAATGACAGAATAATAAAATGAATAAACATAAAAATTACAGCATCGTTTGGGCTGTCGGGGGACAAGTCTCGGGGTGGAAACTGAAGAGTTAGCGTCCCAATAGCCCTTGGCTCCACGACGGCGGGCTGCTAGCCGAAAGGAAGTGGCAACATGCTTTGCAGAGGGAGGATATGAACAACAACTGAAGCTCTCATCAGCGAGCTGGCTGGGATCTCAGTTCGGAGACATAACCAAGTCGGCTTCGCGCAGAGCCAGAACTGGTGGCAAGCGAACGGTTTGCTGGCGGGCGACTGGGCGACTGGGCGAAGCTGGCTGATGATCGTGTGATGGACGGATGAGAGATGGCCCAGTCTGACACTGGCAGATCCGATTCCACGATGTCACCCACCTTTCTTCTTTCTTGCTTCTTTCCCCAGGCCGGCCAACCAGGCCAGGCCAGGGAAAGCTGCTACTGGCACACCCCCTTCCTCTCCGAGCTCGCCTCTTCTGCAGCTAAGAAAAGGTGGCTCAGGGGCACTACCTCGCAAGGGGAAAAGCGCCAGGCACAGGTCTTTGATTGGTCCTCGGAAGGCCTAGCAGAGATGCCGCAGAGGGGGGCCTGTCTAGCGACAGGGAGCGGGCCAGAGCAGGCCAGAGCAGACCACGCAGAAAACGCCCCCCCGAAAGCCAGGATTGGTCTTTAATTGCTACAGCGGGCGAGGATTGGAGTGAAGTATTGTGGCAGTGGCAGTGGCAGTGGCAGAGCCTGAAGTGACACTCTGGGGCCGTGGCGTTGATGGTGGAAAAAGAGATGGGCAGCCAGACTGACTATTCGTACGAATACGTGCTACGAGCACATGCCTTGGACCCCTGGAAGAATTGAGCCACGTTCTGGCCACGGCGAACGCGCGGCATGTGCCGAGAGGAGTGAGGCTTGAAGCCCAGCGCTCAGAGAGGGGCTGGATTGGCCACTGTTTCTCGTGGGTTGCACCGGGAGTGATATGGAGTGCATTCGCCAGTTGTGGGCCAAGCCCAGGCCTAACGGGATAGGGGCCTGGATGGATGGACCTTCAGCAGAGCAGGGCTTGCTTGCGGAGCGAGTTGTGACGACATAATGATTGCCACAGGAGACAGAGAACCGAACGGCGAGCACAACGGCGGAGTGCTGACGGGCGGTTTGAGAGTTGATGAACAGGGACACGGCAATCTGTGCGCAATGCTGCCGAAACGTCCTGGGGGAACTCTCTTGCCATCCCATTTCCTCTCCTTAGCCTCTAGAGACAAGGACGCAACTACGTGAAAAGGACGTCATGGGGAGCTAACTTGCGTGAATGTTGTCTGGGATGGGAACTAACAAAAATCAACCAACCAAAAACCCGTGCTCTGTGTCTCATGAGTCCCTTTGACTCATCAAAGCATTCATGATCCGTACCGACGTAATCCGTAATCCCGTCCAGCGTTCCATGGCCGCGTGCTGCTATTAGCCGCTGGCGCCAGGGCTCGAAAGTGCAAAGATCGGCTCTGCTCAACCAGACCAACGCTGTAGGCGCTGTAGCCTGCTGGCTAGACGTTTGATGACACAAAAAAAAAGAAAAAAAGCTGACTCGACAAAGGATCCCGGATGCACAAGCAAGGCGCGCATTGCATTGGAAAAATGCATTTCCACGGGCATAATGCGATGTCTGAGGTGCCTCTGTTACCGCTGATACCCCGACCGAGCTGAAAAGCAAGAGGCAGACGGCGAAGAGGCAACTGGAAAAACAAAAGAGAGCTACTGGCGGAACGTGAAGATTCACATCACTCGTCCGTGAGCCTCAACGGGCGGGGATGCGGACAGGGACCAGGAAACTTAGAAGCCGCCGGGGCCAATGCGTGGCGGACGGAGGGCAGAGCCAGTGGCGAGGACGGGCGGCGTCAAGACTGACGTTAGGTTTTAGATGCGACGCGGAGAACGGAGGGGGAGAGAAACGGTTGGTGAACCGTTTTTCCCGATAGAGGCGCTAAACCTAGGGAATGAGCAGGGGATACGAGGGAGGGGGCGATATCTTGGAATGTGGTGAAATGGAAGAATAGGGGCGAGAGAGAGTGGTGGTGGTCGATAGATTAGAGGATTAATTAGAACTTTGTGGTGGATGGATAGACGAATTAGATGGGCAGATGTGCCAGCACGAGGCTGCAGCAAACAGCCGACGGGATGGGGAAGCTCACAAACTCCAACGCCTCTCCCGGGATCGGGAGGCTGTTATGATGGTGACGGCGCCTGCATGCGACGCTGGGTGGGCGCATCATAGATTGCCCTTTGATGACGCAGGGCCACCCGCAAATCAAACCTGGGCGTCGTCTTAACCGCGCTGCCCGCCATTGAGATGCAATGGATACTTCGTAGAGTCAGTTCAAGTGCGTCCAGGATTCTATTGAGAGAATGAGAATGGTGACGGACAAACAAACAAGGAATTTGCACTTGCATCCAGACCCCCTTGCCAGTCGCCAAACCCTCTTCAGACACCAGCAACTGGATTCCCGTCTCATTCGAACTTAGAGTTTGCTCCGTCACACTCCGCACGCTCCAACAACCACAACCACACGCTAGGATGAGCATCCGTAGATGCGCTAGAGAGGGCGGATGGCATGGCCCCAAATGTGCCCAAACGTCGCCCTTGCAGTAGCCGTTCCAACGGCCGCCGGTTGCAAGAGGGTTTCGACCTGTAACTCACAACCCAGCCCAGCCAGCCCGGCCCAACCGTGCACTTCTTTCGGCCATCTCGCCATCTTCTCTTCCTTACGGGTACCGCGGGCAAACGCCATGTACCGAGCGGGATGATGGCGACGAGAATTAGATACGGAGACGGGAGACTGAGACCGGACGGATGGGCACGGCTTGTTTGGCCACCAACGTCATGAGTTTCAGTCAAAAAAGCACCAGTGCGCGCGCTGCAGCAGCTGTTGTCGTAGACCTAGGACCCTACATGCGTGTCTTTTCCTCGGGTGCTGTTTTCTCCGGTGCCTCGGATTCAGTCGGGGTTCACATCCGTCGCAGCAGCAACAGCATCGCCGTGGGCTGCTGTTCCAATGTATTGTTGCCTATCGTGACAAAGCAAGGCTTGTACCTTTGAAGATCGGAGGCATGCTGTGCAGCTGTAGGTATGTCAAAGCTCCTGCACTCTCAACCCCATCCGCCGTGGGCTTGTCCATGTCCCGGGACCAGGTCACGGCCCCATTCTGAAGCGAGCGAGCCTGATTCCATAGAACTCTTTCGAATAGGGAGGGAGACAGGATAGTGAGCACAGCATACCTAGATGGGGAGGCCCGCGGCGAGCGAGCGAAAGGAGTATCCGCGGCAATGTCTTGAGTGGTTGAGACTTGTTGTTCTGGGTGAGACGCGCATGGCTCGAGTCGCACCTTGTGAGCTGGCTTGGTACCTTGAGGCCTTGACTGGTTTGGCTGACTGATGGCTTGCTGTGAGGTGATGGAGGAGTGAGAAGTGAGGTCATGATGCTTTCGTGCCGGCCCCTGAGCGCCTAGGTTCCCCTGGGTTTTCATACGCTCATACGTCGTCTGTGACGGCTACAGATGCGGGCGCGACACACAGACGCCCGTGCCGTCTTTCTTGTCCTCCGTTTGTCCTCGCCTTTGCTCATGATCCATACGTGAGTGGGTGAGAGCCCTCCGGCATCAACAAGCCTCTGCGAATGTACAGGCAGGCAAGGATCCCGTCTGTATGGTTGGATGCAAGTTGCTGCATAACAGTGCCGATGAGCTGAATTCCACCTGGCAGTTTAGTGGATGCCTGACCGTCGGGCCCACGCCACAGGCTCAGAAGCGATTTCGGCGAGCCCTGAAAGTCCAGCTTCGGACTCCCCTGGGAGCTGGTTGACGTCCGCTACCGCCCACTGAGGGGTCCTGGGAGTGCTCACTGCTCAGTGAACCCAGTCGTCTGTGGGCACCTTCCCTCACATCAGCGGCGGTGGACCTTACGTGCGCTCCTTCCTCCCTCTAGCCAGGTACGTGGTAGGTACCTACGGTGCTTGGAGATTGAATGTTCCTAGCGTCACGCCCCCGCCGTCCCCGCAGCTAGCAGGCACAAGGACGCCCGGCAGCTGCACCGTTCATCCCATCCCATCCCATCCCACCCGCTGTGTTTTTTTCTCTGTTGCCCACCACGAAAACCCCTGTCCGCCATGACCCATCGTGCCATCCGCAAATCACGGATGTCCGAGTGGTGGAAAGGGAGGAATGGATGGCTGATTCCTGATGGATGGAGGATGGAAGGATGGAAGGGTGTAGGCATGGGAGGATCATATCAGCCAGTAGGGCGGACGGAAAGCTGGAGCCATGAAGAAGGATATCAGGATGGAGCACAATCGCCAATCGTTGGATGCTGCCGTTGCACCGATGTATAAACCGTGCTTTGTCTAGGTGCAGCGTCCTCTGGCTGGACGGGACGGGATGGCTGAAGTCCTCGGTACGTGTTTTCCGTGCTTTTGTCCGCTGTCGAGTCTGTCCCGTCTATGTCCCGTATCTAATGCTATACTTTACTTGAGGCAAGGCATACAGTGGATCCAAGGTACGGTCTACCTGACCTGCAGACTTGAACTGCGGCATCCCTACCGGAGGAAGGAGCAAAGGAGCGAAGAGGAAAGCAACTTGAACGGAGAGAAAAAGGGAGATGGTACGTACCTCTGGACTACGCCCTGGACTAGTCCCCGTCGGGATCTAGCGTGCGGCACCCCTGGAACCACGCACACCCCCTGTCATTCAATCCACAACCCCCCTCTATCCATGTCCTCCTCTCACTCATAGCGCTTCTCCTAGTGGCCTTGTCAATCCAATTCCCCCTTCATCGTCGTCGCCAATTTCTCATCCCGTCAGAACCCTGGACGGTTTGGTTGGTCTAGCCGGGGTCTGTTCAGCGTTCCCGTTCCATTCTTTCGCTCGTGCCTCTCCTCATTTTCCCCATTCTCATCAGTCACCATTCACCAAGTCGCCCGTCTCCAGGTTCCGAGGGCCTGATTACGATTTTGATTCTGGTTTCCTCTTTCTTTCTCCTCGTGAAGTGACTTGGCTTCCTCCGATAACCTGGCCACTGACCACAAAGCCTTCACTGCCGGCCAGATCAAACAGAGCATCTTTCCCCTTTACCCCGTCACCTTCCACTCCCTCGGTATCTTCTTCAACTTACCCTCGCACACTCTTTTCTCTCCCTTCAGATCTGCACACCAGCAAAACCAGCAAACACCGTCCGTCGACCTTGCTCTGTCTCTCATCCCTCGATTCTGAGACACGCATTCTCACCCGCCAAACTCGACTCCATCTTTCCCTTTTCTGGTATACCGCCCGACCCGTTGCGTCCCTCTCCTGCAGCTTCCCGTCCTCGGCTCGCAGCAAACCAAAGCATCATCCCACGGGTGCTACACGAATCCGCTCTTCGAAGACGACCCACGCCGACGATCCCCTCCATCCCTTATCAACCGCCGCTTGTCCCGTCGAGTACACGTCCTTACCGCCGCGCGTGCTCTGCGTTACTCTTGACGTTGTTTTCTCTTACAACCAGACCGACGAGTGCACAGGTCTTCATGCCGACTTGAGCATCACGGACCTGCGTCCCTTGACGGAATCGATTTGAGTCGACATCAAGCAAATACGTCTAGGTATGACATACACCCATACCTGATCTGCACATGGAAACCTGGCAAGACATGTCAATCTTAACCCTAGTGCCCCCTTTTGGGGCTTGGGGTTGGCTCATCAAATATCAGATGCTCTGAGGAAGGAACTGGTTTGAGCATTGAACATAAGCTGACCTAAAATTGTCGCAGCTCTACTGTACTACACCGGTCTCGCATCATCCCCGGTTCGTTCGACAACCTGATGAATTAACGAAAGAAAAGTGCCATCTGTAAATCGACCAACTTCACAATTTCGCGAAGCACAAATACCCGCCCCCCGAACCCAAACCGTCAACATGAACCGTTTCCGAGGTAGAAAGAAGACCAAGGATGACTTGGCGGCAGCTGCAGCCTCTCCCCGACCATCGGTGGAGTCCGAGTCGTCCAGCCCATTTAAGATGTTCGGAAAGAACAAGAAGGCCCCTGAAGAAGAACCTAAACCGGAACTCGATCTTGCTTCTGCTCTCCCTGCCACAGATGACTTTAGAACTAGCCTTTTGATGACCGGTCTTTCAGCACGCTTTTCAATGTTGCGCGAGCAAGACGACCCGAACACTAAGGTTGGGAAGGCTAGTGATGATAGTGTGCTCTTCCCCAAGAGACAATCGAGATTGATGGATTTTGGATTTGGTGGTGGACTCAGCGACATTGCCGAAGTCGAGTCTATTCGCGCACCCTTTGCTCGTAACAGCTCCTATCAGTCTGATGACGCTGCCTCGACTTCTGGAAGCATGATGGGCCGCTCCAAGCCGATTGAAGGAAACAATCTATTCGGCGGACGACAGAAGATCTACAAGATCGCTGCTAATGGTGGCAAAAGTGGTGCCACGGCTGGGCGAGCACTCTATGATGACGATGTGTCCCAGTCCTCTTTCCAGAAGTGGCGACAGGCTGAGAGAGAGAGGCAGTCCTTGGAGGAGCATCGCCAGGCCGATTCCCCAGAATTGGAGCCTCCCCGACCAGAGTCACCCCCTCAGTCCGAGTATAACAGACGACGGGAGACGAGCTCAACAACCTCATCGGTTCCTTCGGCAGCTCGTAATTCCACAGCTGCCACCTCCACCACCTCATCACAACCCACTGCTTCAGTCAAGGACTGGCAATCCGCTACGGCCGCGGCCAACCCTACTGCGCCAATTGAACGGACTGTTACGCGGACACGTCGGCTTTACGAACAGGGCTTGAACCAAGACCTCCACAACCAACAAACGTCGTCCCTTTCGAGGATTGATACCCTCTCAAAACAACGAAACTTTGGCAACCGAACGCCAGATCTCACCCCAACTGTCCCATCACCCGCCAGCGCGACCTTTAGTGAGAGATTTGCCAATACTCGGTCGATCCACAACAAGGCTAGTGCCCCCAATCTGCGATCCTTCAGCCCTCCTGCCACCATCTCATCCCAGACGAGCCCAGTGGATGCTCAGAACAAATTCCCTCCTTTGCAGGAACGAGCTTCCTTTGGCGCTACCCCCCCTCTTAGTCCTCCGATCAGCGAGACTGGAGAACCCCAAGCCATTTCAGCTCAGTTCTCAGAGAGGAATAAGTCGGCAGCCACGAGTGGTTTAAACAAGTCGGGCCAGTACGATGACTCGAGATACGCACAACGCCAAATGCAACTCCAGCAAGGCCGTGAGACCCCCACCAACTTCTTCCGACCGGAATCGAACGTGTCGGTACCCTCCAGTCGGTCTCGATCTTCCTCAACTCACCGGGCACCTTTTGAGAAGCATGACTCTTCCTCCTTCAAAACCAGGCCTGCAGTCCAGGAGGAAGCTCAGACGTCGACTTTCTTCGATGACGATGACGATGACCAGCCGTCTCTGACCATCCCTACGCGACCTGACGTGCTACCCACACCACCACAACTCACTGTTGAGCGACCTGCCGACAACGAACATCCGGCATTTAGGAAATCCGCGCTTCCCACGCCTTTGATCTTTGAGACAAAGCTTGACGACCCAAAGAATGAGGAGTCTCCCGAAGACTCACCCACCTTGGGACCGGCCTCAGGAGGTTTGAGTGGCATGGTTCGCGCGCATTTACGGCAGGACAGCAATGCATCATCCAACTACGGTAGCGCACCGAATGATACCGACCTTGCCTCGCGATTCCCCCCAGAGCGTAGTGACATACAAAGCTTCCAGTCCATGAAGTCGAACCCTTGGGAATCAATCGAGAGGGGCGTGGAAATGTCGATGGACAGCGACCTACCTAGTCCAACGAGATCCAAGTCGTCAATGGATCCACAGGAACGCGGCTCTCAAGCTCTGGCCTCTACTCACGAGTCCAAGGTTGATCTGGACCAAGAGAAGGATACGGACGATTTCGCTCGACACCTTGCTGATGGCGCACGCCGAGTTCGCGAAAGGCTGACCTCGTATGTCGAGTCTGATAATGGAAGCTCCGCTCCAGCTCCTCCCCCTATTTCAGAACTTCCCCCCCCACCCCGAGCAAACGCTTTGGGAATTCTCAAGGCGAAATCCAGCCGAGGGTCTTTGGTTGATAGGGCACGAGGTGACCGGGATAACCATAGTCAAACGAAGGCCAAGAAACTTCTAGGTCTTGGTGGCCCTTCCGCAACGTCCAGTGCTTACACATCCCGACCGGGCTCGTTCGAGGCCAATGAAGAACAGAACAAGCAGGAACAGTACCAGTCACAGTCGGATGAGACGTACGAAGATGAAGGGCGCTCTTCTACCGACAAGGACAACGTTCACGCAGGCCTCAAGGCGTTCCGACAGGCCCGTAGAGAACTGCAGAGAATGAAGGAGTTGGAGATTCAGCAACGGTACCAAGCAACACAAGATGCACCGCAGGACGCACCACCGCCTCCACCCCAGAATGCAAGGCCCCCAGCTCGAGAACCGGTACCCGCGATGCGAGGACCTCCCTCTCGACAGCAATCCCAGGAGCGGAGACCACCACCAATCTCCTACAACCGCATGCCGAGCGAAGAGTCACGGAATAATGGTAACGGCTCTCGGTCTGGGTCTCGTGCGCCTTCCGAGCGTGACAGGAGTGGTTCCGAAACTAGCAGTGGAGGCCGATCTGGTAGCCGGCCGGCGCGTCTTCGAAACGGCTCAGTCCCTCGCGATGACTATTACGCACCGATGGGCTCACCTTCTGGACCTGGTCCGAACGGAATGCCCCGGCAAGGCCCTATGGCATTGAGACCGCAGCATATGCCAAACCAGCCCTATCCTAACGGTAGTGCCTCTCCTGGGCGCTTCAATCGTTTTGGTGAGTCTGCGCCGAACTCGAATATGCAGCCGCCTCACCATTATGGTTACGAACATGGACAACCATCGCCGATTTCTCCGATGAATGGAGGCCCTTCGCCTTACGGTCATCCCGGCCCCAACGCCCAACGCCCCTTTGGTGGACATCCAGGAAATATGGACCAGGACCCTTCGGCAAGGCGGATGATGCGAAACAGGGACATGTCTGACATGCAAATGCCTTCGTCAGCTTCACACGGCGCAATGGGTCAGCGAGATGGACCCCGGGGTGGACCAGCACACCAGAACGGCATGGCTGCACCGCCTCTGCCCCCAATCAACCCGCGACGGAAGACCAACATCATGGCTGATTACGTATCCCGGCCGGATGAAGGCACATTGGGCCTTCCTCGTATGCCCATGAGCCCTGTCAGCGCGGACGAAGGACGTGGCGGTCACGGTGCATTCGGAGCCAGTGACGACGAGGGCCCTGCGGCTTACCGACAGCGACTTCGAAAGGCCGCCAGCGAGGCAAACGGGCTGAATTCCCGGGCACGATCTCTTCGCAACAGTCCCCCACAGCCAATGGTCCCTCCACCTATGCCTCCAAGCGTGACCGGAAATGGAATGCCGGGGGGCATGATTTAATTATTTCTTGACAAAACGCCATTTTCTTCTTGGCCTAATTTCTACAACATCTCGCCATCCTGGGCACACGAGATAACGACAACGATACCATTCGACACTCGCAGCTCTTTAGTTGCGTCACCCTCATTCGACACAACACTGACTACGAGATGAGAGGTCGAGAAGCCCTGTACATTTTCAGGGGCGATTAATTGTATCTCCTATCAATTTCCTAGCGGAGGGTTCTTTTGATTGTGGTTTTGTGTTTTTTTTGGTGGTTACATGACAGTTTGGAACCTCGTATCTGGCGCACACAAACCGGCCGGCGAAAGCGATCGAGCAGGACTTTGATTCACAATACTGGCGTCGGCTGATAGTGGAAGGACCTACCTATTTGGAAGAAGAATGGACAGGAATAGCGCATTGCGGTGGAACGGAAGAGGTGTTGGGCTTTGAATGTAAAAGGATTGGGAGCAAAGGCCAAGTCGGCGCCATGAGGATACCACTTAAGTCTTCTTATTTTGTCAAGATTTGAGTAAAGGAGAATACAACTTGAAAGATAGAAAGCGGCATCCTGATTCAGTGATTGAAAATTGTGTTCTGGTTTGCGATCCTGCTGCGGAGGCTCCCTAAGCAGAGGCCCGTGAGCAGTGGTCGTTCGCGGGTCCGGAGCGAGGGCCGTCATGCCGGCCGGCCTTCGAGCGACCAGAGTACCGGGGAAGCCGGGGCTGTCTTCTCCACATTCGATGGTTCGAGTAGGCAGGTGCAGGAACGTTGATATCTTTTTTGTACCGCTTCTCCTGCTGCACAATTCATTACCTCCAACATCTTTCACTTCCAGGTTTTAGTGGTCGCATCTTGATCGTACACTCTCAAACCGCGAGCGACTATAAGGTGCGAGCACGGCCGGACATTGAGAAGACGCTGAGGAAGTACTGCACCTGCAGGACAACTATATGGCCTTCATTCGACCCTATGAGGAGCGGGACTTCCATGCCACGGCGCACATTGTAAGTCCCCGTGTCTTGTCTCTCCCATCCCCATCACTTACTCACCTCATCCCAGTGCCGGGAAACCCTCCCGCCGTCACTGAGCTCGTCCCCAGACGCTTGGCGCCTGGCCCCGTACCTCTGGACGCACCAGTACACGCACCTCTCGCCCGCGACCTGCTTCGTCCTCGACGACGGCTCCGGCACCGCGGTGGGCTACTGCATCGGCTGCCCGGACACCGCCGCCTTCATCGCCGCCTACCCGTCCTACGTCGCCGCCGTGCTCGACCCGTCGCTGGACCTGTGCCCGGACCCGCTCGCGCCGCCGGAGCCGTGGACCGCCGCTGACGGCTCTGTCAACGCCGCGTGCCTGGCGCAGATGGCCTACGACCCGCGCCGCCTGCTCCCCGGGGGCCCGCACGCGGTGCGCTACCGCGCCACGCTGCACATCGACCTGCTCCCGGCGTGGCAAGCCCGCGGCTGGGGCGGCAAGCTGCTGGAGCGCGTGGTGCAGGCGCTGGCGGAGCACGGCGGCGGCGGCGGCAACTCGGGGGTTTGGGTTGGCGTGGCGGAGGACAACGCGAAGGTGGTGCCATTCTACGAACGGATGGGGTTTCGGCTGTGGCAAGATGAAGCAGAGGACGACGATGGGAACAAGACCGACGGGGCGAAGGACTGCGCCGAAGGGGGCAAGTCGAAGCGCAGGGTCAAGGGCGGCGGTATTGTGCTGGTGAGGGAATTTCCCGGGGCGGCGGCGGGAAAGGTCGGAAGCACAGAGTAAAGGCTGACAATTACCATTACCTTTGGATGCGATGGAGACATGGATGGGCGTGGGCTTGCCGCATGGGCTGGCCGGCAGTTGGACAAGGTGGTATCCAAGTAACTTTGTGTTGGGAGGTTGAAAATGGTCTTGGTGACGGGCTTGCATCTCACCAACATCAGACACCAGCCGCGAGTTGCCTAAAGGGGAACCGCAGCGAAGACAAATACGGGCTGCCCGAGAAAAAGAGTCGTGATATTGGCTATGACTCGAACTTCTAAGTAACCTAGCCGAGGCCAAGCGAGCCCGTGGGTATCAAATTCGGTCCATCCATTCATCCATCGAAGCCAAAGCATACAAATACAGTCGCCGTTACTCTCTCTGCGAAACCTCCGGGATGCTTTTGTCCGTTTCTCATTATCCGCGCGCCTTCGTGTCGCCGTGCCCATGTGCCCGTACCCGTACACGACCATGCAACGCCGCGCCTCCAAAAAACGTTCGCCAGTAAAAAAGGTAATCGAAGTGATCAAGACGTGGGTTTGTGCTATGAACCGATCTGGCCGAGAAAAACCCAAGGAGAATAGAGATGTGTTCTGATCCAGCAAGCTGTGGTTTTGTGTTCTTCCGTACGAGCATATCATTCGGTGTGTGCGTAGGAGAGGAAAACGGGACGCCGACTCCAGGGGAAAATTTGAAGGGTATCAAAATATTGTGACAGACAGAAAAGAAATGGGGAATAAGGTTGTTTGAGAAGACAAAGCGGTCGAAGTGAAGAAATGGAATTTCGTTCGTTCAGGTCGTCAGGATTCCATCAAGGCCCTTCCGGGAGCGTCCAAGGTTCGCCACCTGTGCCTTGTGAACGATGCTAGGTACTTTGCATCTGAGCCGTGAATGTTAGCCAGGGGTGACATGGATCGTAGCAGGAGAAAAATGCATACCGTCGGAGAGTTGAGGCGAGCAAGAGGGGGCGGTCATGGCACCGGCCGTGGGGGGTCGCGTCGCAGGATGGAAGGCGCTTAGCAGCAGGGGCAGTTGTTGCACTGCTTGTGGCCACAGGCGGTGCAGGTGGTGCTGATGACGATCATGCCTCCGCACTGGCAGCAGTACTCGTAGGCAGGCATGTTGGTAGTGGTGGGTGGTGGTTGTGGTTGTTTGTGTGGAAGTGGGAGTGTGGTGGTGTTGTGTCGAGGTGCGAGTGTGAGTGCGAGAGTGCGTGTAAGTTGAGGGTTTGTTGAAAGCGTTTGCTGTTCCTTTGTTGGTTTATGGATGGCGGAAGGGGCGAAGAAGGTGTGATGAAGAAAGCGAAGAAAGAAAAAAGGTAAAAGGAGAGCGGAAGGAAGAGTTCAAATAGTGATGGAGGAGGACGAGGAGGAGCAGCCGGGAGACGAGGATGGGGCCGAGGAGCGTGGAGTGGAGTGTGGAGCTTGGTAGCCTTGAGGGTCGTCGGCCGTGGAGTGCAAGCGCCTCAAAGCGTGGAGGAGGGCGTGCCAATGCGAGGAGGCCAAATGCGGCAGGGTTCGGCTGGCGGCGTGTGGAGTGTTGAAAGGGAACATGGGGGAAATGGATGGGCGTGAGGGTCGAAGAGGTGGGTGGGTGTGACGGAGGATCTCACTTACACCCAGGACAAGCCAGAGAGAGGAGCCTTCACTTTTGAATGTGTGGTTACGGCCGATGCGGCGTGCGTCCCACCTGCCAATACCTTGGTTCCCATAGGCCAGGGGAACGCGCCAAGGTGCGCTCTCCGTCGACATATGCTTTCCTACTCGCTGCTTTGCCTCGATGCTTGCGTTTGCTTTGCCAGCATCTGCTCGCCTCAGCTTGCAACCCCCCTGCGTGAGCTTCGGGAGATCGGGGCCAACAGCAGCCATCTTCCAGATGAACCTTGCTCCGTCGCCACCAAAAGAAAAACAGAGAACACCACACCCAACGTACAGAACGAGCGACACCACTAATTGTCTGTTGTTTCTGGGGCTCCCTGGCCTAAGCTGAGGACCAAGCCCTGGCCTTGCTCAGCTGCAAGGCGGCGTCACGGTGGAGTGAGGGACGGCCTAAAGTGGGAAGCTCTCGGCTTTTTTTTTTTGTGGGAGACTCGGGAGATTCGAAAGAAAGACCGAGCGAGGGATCGCAGCTCCGAAAGGGAAAAGGGTCAAAAACAGAGAGCGTACCTCTGAGAGGAGCGGGAGTGACGAGAGACACGGCTCGGCGGCTAATGCATCTTCCTTCCACCCGCCTTTGTGCTGCCTCTCTTTGTCGAGTCTATTTGTCGTTTCCTGCTGTCCACCCATGTAAGTTCAAGCCCTTTCTTCCCGGGTCTCAGTCGGCCGATCCACCATTTCTGTCTCTCCGTCTTGTCTAGAACCTCAACAACCCCCACTGCTTGTTGGCGACACAATTCATTTGTTGCTATTAAGCACATGCTTTGGAATACGCTTGCCTGGTGTCCACTGTGCAGTGTCTCTCATGTGCTAAACCATAATAAACCTTGAGCTGCAATGCATGTCTCTTCTCTCCTCGTCAACTCCCGTCTTTCGTCGCACACCCCCCTCCATCATCTCGCCAGCCTCGCCTTGCCTCTTCCCTCTTCCACTTTCCCTCCCAGAAACGGCATCCTCTCCCCCCAAAAGTGACAGCACCCCGGACCATCTCGACCTTTTTTTCAACCCTCGACCCTCCACCGAGTGAATTGCGGGGTAGCCCAAAGTCAAGTCCCGAAATTGCGCCTCCGGATTGGTCGCCGCCGCCAAAGCCTCACTGGCAAGCTCAGGCGGGATGACGCATTCCTGTCGGTAATGGGGACGCGGCGTGCAGCAAATGGCGAGCCAGCGCTTGTCCTCTTTGGTGGCGGCGGCGAATCGGATTGCAGAAGGATGAACCATTGGCCTTTTTTCTCGTCGTTTTGTCTCCAGGGTTCTCTTCTGTTGCAGGGTCCTTGAATGCTGGTTGCTGCAGGCCGGCGTCGTTAGTTCCAGTCCCCACGCCCGAACGATGCAGCCCACCCACACTTGGCGGTACACCACCACTCCGACTCGGAGCTAGAGCAGAGCAGAAAGTGACAGAGGCGAGACTAACAGCCATGCCATTATGAAACAGTATGGGGTAAAACTACACTCTGCCATTATCTCTCGCCTCTCATCGTCGAGTTAGCCATCGCGGGGTGCCAAGGTGTGTCTCGCATCGTGCCTCTCCGGGCTGCAACATTTACTGGGTCTGTCTCTCCTTCTTTTCTTTCGCCAGCATCGGCGGAACGGCCGGCGGAGAAGACAACGCCTCGGGTCGATCGGTTGGCCGGTTTCGCAGAGCAAGCGCTTCACCGGTTGCAGCTTTTTTTTTTTGTTTCCATTGTTTTTGTGCTATTGTGTGCTTTGTGCTGTGTGCTGTGTGTTGTGTGTTGGGCCGCTTACAGCTTACACGTGGGGACAACCACGGGCCCGAGTGGTGGGAAACCGTCACACAAAGTCCCGCCACTACGGACACGGGGAATACGCCGGTCTTGTCGGGAACTCGGGGAGGGGACGCAAACTAGCTGTTTGTTGTGTGTTGTTTGTCTCGTTATGGGCTTGCGCAAAACCTAATACGCCCCGTAGCCTGAGGTTTGAGAATTGAGGTGGCCATAGTTTATCCATCGATCTCACTGTAAGCACCCATCGATCCCACCGCATGCATCCATCGTGAGACAGACAGCGTGGGAGGGCGCGAGACTTGCCATGCGATCTGCGCAGCCCATCGTCATTTTGTCTCGACTTTGTCTCTCCTCTTTCCTCGTTGCAACGCCCCTCTTTCTCTCCCTTTCTACGGTTCTACAGTACACACATCCCGTCCTCAGGCATCATGGTCCCGTCCAATACATCCCGTCTTCATCGACGATGCTTCCCCGCATGACTCCTCTCTCCAGCCGATCAACCCTGATGCCGAGAAGTGGCAAATGTTGCAAACTCACTGCGGACGCCGGCGTCGCCCGGGTGTGTGCGTGTTCCTTGCCCGCCAGATGGAGTGAGATGCACCTTGCGGCTTCTGCAGGACAGATCCCCCCGGCTTGTTCGCCAGCGTTGGTGGCTTGAGCTCTTGGGTAGTTTGGGCGGCCCTTGGGCCAGTCTGACTCCTTCGCCGTCCCCCTCTTTGCCTGTTGGTGCGTTTGCGGTGAGGTGGGCTGCGTTAGCGGATCCGGGGTTGGACACGCGCAGAATCGAACGACGACAGCAACAACTCTGTCAAGCATATTTGGTTTGTAGTAGATAATGGTATATAATCATTGCGAGCTTGCTGATAGGTTGGAGGACTGAAAATTCCTAATATTGTCTTTGTCGCATTTTTCAGTCCAGCTGGATTTACTCTTCCTCGCCGGCTCTCGATTCAGGTCAATGTACCACTTCTGCTGGCGTACGAAAGGGCTATGACCGTTTTCGTCCTTTGCCGTCTAGACCAGGCCAACAACATGCCATCGTGAACTTTGCTCCCCTTGTCCTCTAGTCCTCTTCTTTGCAACCACCAGCACCCGTCATATTCGTGCCTCAGGTACGGCAGGCTCGCTTCCATGCATGGCCTGTGGTTAAACGCCTCTCCGCTAACACAACGGGCGCTGTGCTGACGACTAGGCCGTCGAGATGGCGGATACCCAAAGGATACGGCGAGGTCCAGCAGAAATTAGGCATGACGTCAAGTCTAGAAATGTCCCGTCTAGTGCCCTTAGGGCAGCACAGCGCCCGCTCATTTACTGCCTTCGCGATCGTCGCTCACATGGCATCGGGCGCGGGGAACGATTCGGGGGATGGGATTGGCCCGCTGGACTCTGCACTTCAATCGCGTCTCTAGGGGAAGACTGAACAGATGACCCGAAAGATGCTTACTTTCTAATCCGTATCCGTGTGTTATTTTTGTGTCCTTGTCAGCCTTGATGACTATGAAGTTCAAAGCCCAAATGTCTGGCTTGCAGTTCTCCGTAAATTGCTTTGGTGGCGCTGTTGGTTTCTGCTGGAGTCCGGCACTGCACAGCCGCGCCCCGAAGCCCAGCTGTCTGCCAAGGGTTCTGCCTTGCAGGCAACCGCCCACAGCTGTCCGCTGGCCATTCGAGGAAGGCACCACTTGAGCGAGAGGGAGGACGCCTTCGGGGCTTTGGTAGACCCATCTGACATCTTACGAGAGACTGATATGGAAACCACCGCAAGGGATCGTGATTATCCTCGTCTCCTATTCTTTGCTGGTCGAATCGGATGCATTTTGGCCGCCGCATCCCTCCTTAGACGAGACAGTGTCGCTGTTGCCTCGGGATGATCAGATTCACCACCGCTTCTAGCTTTGGCGACTTGGATCACCACATCGAAGAAACACCACATCGAAGAAACACCACATCGAGAAAGCCCACCGAATCGCCCATCGAATCGCCCTCCAGATCGCCCACTAGGAAACCGTGCAAGCGCAGGCATACCTACCTTTAAACGTAAGGCCAAGCCAAAAGCTCCAGCCAAATCAGAGTCGCTACCTGATCTGCTCCTTGGACAGTGGCGCAGCTTCTCCTCTTTTCCGCAAGGCACCTACATTCTTAGTTGACGGAAGTCCTAGGTGAGAATTATTAGTGGACTCGCCGGGCTGAATGCTTCGCCGGGCTCACTGCCTTGCGCCGGCATGACACCATCAAATCGGTCCGGAGCATTCAATGCGAGCTCATCTCGTCTCCATCACCACTTCACCACGCCTTCTTAAGTCCGCACGACCGCCGCTTCACTGCCCTCATCCACGATCCAAGACACTCAAGGACAAAGCCCCTCTGATCCACCAAGGAGACGCGCACTGCCCGACGCCCGACGCCTAAACGCCCACACCATCGTCACCACCATCGTCATCGTCGCCCAACTGTCCTCGATTCCCCATCCACTCCTGTGACTGCCCGCCTCCCGGCACCCGCTGCCAATCATGGTAAGTCAAAGCTTCCCCGTGCGCGCCAAACGATCGGCGCGCCCCAGGACCCTGAATCTCAATTCTTAACCCCGGTCACCCTTGTGTCCGACCTCCATGTGAGAGACTAACACGTCACACGCAGAGAATCCCCGTTCGGAACACCAGCTCCAAACACAGCGACAATGCTGGGCATGAGACTGACTCCACTGAGGTCTTGCCGATTCGAGAAAAGGAAAATGAAGATATCGTCATGGGCCACGGTTCTGCAGATGTCCCCAGCCAAGAGGCAACCATTCACCTAGAGCCTATTCCTGCCAAGGATGCTCTCATCGTCAAGATTCAACCCCCAACAGAACCCTCGACGAAAATTCCCCATGTTCCCTGTGATATTGTCCTTGTCATCGATGTCTCAGGCAGCATGGGCATGTCCGCTCCGGTCCCGGGAGAAGACGCCAGCGAGAGCACCGGTCTCTCCGTCCTCGATCTCACCAAGCATGCCGCTCGCACAATCATTGAGACCATGAATGAGAATGACCGCCTGGGTATTGTCACTTTTAGCGGCAAGGCCAAAGCCGTTCAGCCCCTCATTCCTATGACCGATGCCAACAAGGAGGTTTCCCGCAAGAATGTCACCAAGATGCAGCCTCAAGATGCCACCAACCTCTGGCACGGCATCCTCGAGGGTCTCAAGCTCTTCAAGGCCGCCAACTCCACCTCAAAGGTTCCCGCTGTCATGATCCTCACCGATGGCATGCCCAATCATATGTAGGCTTCCTATAACCGCCTGAAATTCCATCTCCATGCTAACATGGCCCTTAGGTGCCCCCCGGCTGGCTATGTCCCCAAGATTCGCGCGATGGGACAGCTCCCGGCTTCCCTTCACACGTTTGGCTTCGGCTACAGTTTACGGTCTGGACTGCTCAAGTCCATCGCAGAGATTGGCGGCGGAAACTATGCCTTCATTCCCGATGCCGGCATGATCGGTACGGTCTTCGTCCATGCCGTTGCCAACCTCCAGAACACCTTTGCTACCCGCGCCGAGCTGAAGTTGAGATATGCTCAGCCCTTGGAGCTAGAGGAGACGATGGGCGCTTCAGTGGAACAGCAGCCGCCCAAGGCACCGGAAGGCGCAGTCGACGGTACCATGGAGTTGACCTTGTCTCTGGGAAACCTGCAGTTCGGTCAGTCCCGTGACATCTTCCTCCACGTCAAGAATGCAAATCAGCTTCAGGGCCTCGAGAAGACGGCTGGGTCCAACCCCATCATCACCGCCAGCCTTAGCTACACCAAGCCTGGAAGTGACCCTCAGAGCCAACGTGCTTTCAACACCATGTTCTCTCGCACCGCACCCCAAACCACCCTTCGCACCTCGGCCTCAGCCAGCCGTAGTATCCTTGAATCCAGCAGTCTACCCGAGGCCGAGATTGCCTACCACGAGTCTCGGGCAATAATCTGCAACTTTATTTCTGCCCTATTTCCCATCAGGCCCGACGGCGAGCATCAATTCGACGGCGAGATGATCGAGCAAAAGAAAGAGGAGTTGATAGAGCTCACCAAGACGATCCCCGCGAAGCCATTCCTCGACGCCCAGAACGTATCGCTCCTGCAAGACATCGCAACCGGAGAACCAAAAGGCCAGGTGTACCTCGCCATCGATACCCATCAATTCTTCTGGAAATGGGGCTGCCATTTCCTACCTTCACTCCTCAATGCGCACACCCGCCAGATCTGCAACTCCTTCAAGGACCCTGGGGCTCTCCAATACGGAACTCATAGCCCGCTATTCAAGTCCTGCCGGGATACGCTTGATCAGGCATTCGATGACCTTCCCGCACCAGAACCTTCACGGATTCAGGGGCGATCTGGCGGCCACGGAAAGGGCTCTGTTTCCTCTACGCCCATCCGCATGAGCCGCTATAATACCTCCAGCGGCGTGTGCTTTGCGGGCTCAACTGATGTCACCCTCGCTTCGGGCAGAACCGTGGAGATTCGGAAGTTGAGGCGAGGAATGAAGGTCCGCACGCCAGTAGGTTCTAGGCGAGTGGCTATGGTGCTTAGAACCCCCGTTGAGAGCGAAGTCCTCTGTCGCGTGGGTACAGTCCTCGTTACCCCCTGGCATCCCATCTCCGCCGACGGCAAGACGTGGGCCTTCCCCGCAAATACGGCCGACGGAGGAGCTGTGCTCTATACCGGCTCTATCTACTCGGTCCTCCTTGAGAGAGACCGCAACGCTAGAGCTCATGCCATGCGGGTCGGAAAAACCTGGGGCGTGACACTGGGCCATGGCCTCACTTCCGGGAGCGATTCCCGTGCCCACAGCTTCTTTGGTGATTATAACGCTGTGGGCAAGAGCTTGATGACCCTCGAGAAGCGCCGTAATGGCGTTGTGATCGGCGGTGGTGTTGAGAGGGACGCTACAGGCTTGGTTCAGGGGTTCAAGGAATACAAGAATGAGGCCGAGGTGAGTGTCTAAGGGACGACCGTTGGATATGGACTTGAATTCTTCATGAAATATGTTATGTATCAATTAGCTCGCCCTTGATAGGCAGAGGACCTCCTTTAATTGAATGAGCATATGAACATATATATAGATATACATATGTATCTATATCTATATAGTAGCTTCTTTTAAGAATGAAATCTCTCAGATTGATGTTACGAAATCGACAAATCAAAAGTTACTTCCCCTGCCATCATTAACTTGTGAAATACTGTTTTCGTCTTAAGTGATGAAAGTCCATTCACCTCGTTCGCCCCTAAAGCACACTAGGCTGGGGCAATGAATCATTGCAATGCCCCTTAGGTATCAGGCAAACTCCTCGAGAGTATGCATTTAAACGGATTTCACTCATTATCACCTCACCAACCTATCAACGCAGCATTCACAACTCAGAACGTCAACACAATAAGTTCTAGGCTGCCTCTCTCAACTTATCATCTTCCTTTCTTTCATCCGAACAGTCTGCAAACAGCACGGTACGTTGCGTTATTGTTCTTTTCTCAGTATTACCGGGATACAGCAACACTTCACATTTGCACGTTTCTTCCTACTATCCTAGAGATTGCATTCTAGCGTTTTGTTGCATTCACTGCACTGTTTGTTGTGTGTTTCTTTTCATTCACCTGGACTTCTCTTGGCTTAGGGTTTAGGTTCTTCCCATTCACGTCTCCTTGCTCCTTCCCTTTCCATTTTTTATTCGCTTTCACTCTCTCAACTACATTCATGCCCTTTCATCCACTTCCTTTATCACATCCTCTTCCCTGACTTGGATAGTCAGCACTCCACTTTACTCTTTTATCTAAAACTACTGCACTTAAGGTACCTCCTCATCTGACTCTATCCATCACTCTGCTCCTCTCCTTCATGACTCATTATGGTTGGAACGCAGTCAACTGACTGTCTTTCTCATAGAAACAGATCCCAAAGTTCATGAACTTCACCATGGCTGGGTCAGATCAGCCCCTGGCGAAGCGCCAGAAGCTTTCTGAATCGCCAGATATCCAGCTTGCTGGTATTTCTCCTGCGTCAAGCGATCCAAAGCTCGATCTATTTGGATGGGCTGTGTGCTCCGGCAGTGGGGATGCCGAACGTCTTGCTACCAAGGAGAAGGCTGTCGAACAGGCCCAAGACTTTTGCGGAAAGCTCTCTGCGATGCTCAAGTTTGCCATTGAAGGTATCCAGAATGACTCTGAGGATGCAGCGATCATGGGATTGAATGTTATCAAGCAATGGCTCTCGGATTACGGCGAGTACAACTACCGCCCAAGAATGATACGTCCCCACTGGCCCTTGGTCTTGACTAACTTGCTTGGAGACCGCATCCTTACTCAACTTCGGGACTATGGGGTCTTGGTGGGCGTAGAGGGGCCCACTGGGGCTGGGAAGTCATCCTTCCTTGGCTCCCTGCTCCGTATTCAAGAGCTTTTGCCATCGGGCCAAGAGGCAGCCGCCACGGCTGTTGTGGGAAAAGTCTCATGGAACTACGATGACACACCGGGCCACGAGTACCACGCAGAGATCATCTTTCGAAAGAAGGAAGACGTTGAAGAAGACCTCGGCCTTTTACTGAGCGAGTTGAATCACGAAGACGAAATCCGGAACTCCGATGGGTATGACGATGAACACAAACGAAACGAGGACTTGGCTGTCGCAAGAAGTCTGATCGAGCATCAGCTCCCCAAAGTCCGGGCTGTCTGGGGCATGAGAGAAGCTAAGCTTCGCAAAGGTGCTGAGAGGATCTCGGAGAAAAAGGAAGAGGTTATCAAGATGATCATCGACTCCAACCCAGCTGCTCTTGCTTTCATGGAGAAAGGAACACGGCACCTATACACCTCGAAGCCAGAAGATCTTTCGCTGGCTATCAAGCCGTTCTTAGATTCGACTAAGGATGAGCATGGCGAAGGAAAAGTGTTTGCAGCATGGCCGCTTGTTGAGATGGTCAATATCTTTGTTAAGACTAACATCCTTAAGACAGGCATCAATCTTGTCGACCTACCTGGATGCGGTGATGCCGTTGATAGCCGCGCTGAGGTTGCCCAGAAGTTCAGAGAGAAACTGGATGTTCGCATGATCGTGAGCCCTATCTGCCGAGCGGCAGATGAGAAAGAGGGCAAGACCCTCATGAGAAACGGATATGAGGAAGCGCAGATGATACTTAATGGCAAGCTTAACAGCTGCGGTCTGTGTATGGTGCTGTCAAAGATCGATGATATCACGGCCAATACCTACATCAAAAACGACCCAAAGCTCAGAAAGAACACTGATATTGTGCAGAAACAGGCTTGCCTGTCTTCTCTGCGGAGGGAAATGGGCGAGTTCGATGCGTCTTACACCTCTCTCCCGCAGCGGAAGTGGCGTGCCAAACTCCAGTCCGAAGAGGCGATCACCAACCATGAGAAGGCAATCAAACGCGTCTCAAAGCACCCAACAGGTAAGTTACACTTTCCATATTCACCCCGATATTATGTATCAATGGCTAACCATGTTAAAGATGACATTCCCAAGGATGTTGTGCAGAGAGCCAAGGCAGCCGAACGGGCCAAAGTCACATCTACGGTAGCTCTTGAAGAGGCGATCAATGCGCTGAGAAGCTTTGACGATAAGAAATGAGCTGTAGTGAGAGAAATTGAGTATCTGGACTCCTGGCTTCATTACCAAGCAATTCAAACTCGCAATTCGCATGTTAAAGAGCGCATCCATGAGGACTTCTCGGAGAACCAGGACCTAGATGAGGATGAATGCTGGCTACAAGTGCTTCCAGTGTCCACCAAAGCATTCTGGGAAATTGAGAACAAGGCTCAGCCGATCGCGGGCTTGTCGAATCCTCTCTGCACTGGAATTCCAGCGGCAGAGCAATGGCTCCACAAAGCGACGCTGGAGAGCCGTGAAAAGCACCTCGATGCCGCCCTTGCTAGGTTCCACACCCTCATGACAAACATCCGAAGCTACTCGCAGGAACAATGCCACGATAGTGAATTCAAGTTCACCAAGGTTGAGGTCGAAACAGTGCTGAAAGACACGTATGATGTATTTGATGATGTAAGTTTACCTTAACAGCTCGAATGGCATTTACACTATATTGATACTAGTGGCATCTAGAAACTTAAGGCTATGTTTGGAGGTTAGAGTGCGAAGATCTAAGCTATTCAGCCAATATCGAACCCTGCTAGTGCCATGACACGCTTCAATAAGGAAGCAAAGGGGATTGCATCAAGATGGTCACTTAAGCACCCGGATGACATGAGAAGTGCAGTGAAGATGAACTGGCTTACCTACCAGGCGATTCTTTCCCGCAACGGAATTCGTTTCAGAAGTAGGGGAAGCGGCGAGATATACACTTGGATTGAAAACCTGTAAGTTTGATGCTTCTTAAGTTGGTTGACTTCATCTTACGTTTTCCTATTTAGGGCCGCTCCACTGCTCGCCAGCATCGCGAAAGAGTGGGATTCGAAGCTCAATCAATATCTTCCAGGCCTCAAAACGCCTATCATGGACAAGTTCTCTGAAATCTGGGAGGCCTACTTGGAGCAGCTGGTCTTCTCCATCCGTCAATGCGTCCCTTCTCTAGAGCCCGAGTTCACCAAGATCCTCCCTTCGCTTCAGAACGTCCAAAATATCGTCAAGAACAACGTCACGGGAGCCTTAGACGGCCTCTCTAATGAGGCATCCCAGGCTCACCCCAAAGTATCCCAAATGCTCCAGAAGCAATTGGCCCCAACTTTTGCCAAGGCGCTGCAGATCCGTGAGTAGTAGACAACTCTAATATGCCTATGTTATTGCTAACTATTTTATAGGTGGTTTAGGTATGCATATAGAGAGACAAGAGCTGATCTAGAAGAAGATCGCGAGCGGAGTCAAGCCCATGTGCGTGAAGGTTATGACGAGTCTCGAGGCAGAACTCGATGCCAAGAAGGAGACAATTCCCGGCAAGATGGATAGTATCGCATCCCAAGCCATACAAGATACCAAGACTCAGGTGGCGTGCCTTCTCAACAACCTACTCGAAAATGATGCAGAAGGATCCTCAATCCAGGGCCAGAAGGGAGTCCTCCACAAGGACATCCGCAAACTCCTCATGGAGTGGGAGAGCCAGTGGCGATTCCACCGACACAGTGGTGATCACATCCTCTTGCAGGACCTCAGCATTCCAAAAGACCTAGATAATATCCCAATCAAGCAGGAAGACCAGGAGAAGCAAACGTACGAATGGCACGCAGAGGATTCGGACTAAGTTGCGGTGCCAAGTTGCTTGACATGACCACGGGTGTCATTTCTCACATGCGACTGGATGAGGTCATGCTTTTGGAATCGCACGGAGACTCTTGCTATTAAAAAACGGCGAGTGAGATCCTTTTACTGAATTGGAGGATACAATAGATGTAGACATCTAGCTCTTCAAACACTTATAATCTTGCTATGACGCGCACATATTTACCATTCAATTGCTAATCATGTTAATCTCTATTTTCATCAAGAATCTTGGACCTTGGTCACCATTCGGTATATTTACTCCCTTACGAACAGACCAGCCATGCCCATACCCGTTCCTACGCACATGCTCACAACACCAACCTCACCGCCATCCCTCGCCAGACCGTGCAGCAACGTGCTCGTCATACGAGCACCAGTAGCTCCTAGAGGATGACCGAGGGCAATGGCGCCACCGTCGGGGTTCACGCGGCCGTCAGCCAGCGCATCCTCGAGACCCAGAGCACGGATGCTGTACAGAGCCTGGCTGGCAAAGGCCTCATTGATCTCCCAGCGGTTGACGTCGGCGGTGGTGAGGCCGAGCTGGCCGAGCAGCTTGGGGATGGCGAGCGCGGGGCCGACGCCCATCTCGTCCGGGTCACAGCCCACCGTCACGGCTGAGACGAACTTGCCCATGATGCGATCGCCGAGGCCAAGTGCGGTGGCCGTGCTGCGGCGCATGATGAGCGCTGCCGCGGCACCGTCCGAGACTTGGCTTGAGTTGCCGGCCGTTGAGGCGCCGTCGGGCTTGAAGGCGGGCTTGAGCTTAGCGAGCTTCTCGACGGTGACGCCCTCGCGGATGCCGTCGTCGGCGGTAACCGTGATGGTCTGGACCTCGCCGACGGCGTTGCCCTGCTTGTCGACCTCCTGGAAGCGCGTGGTGACCGGGACTATCTCAGCAGAGAAGAAGCCCTCTGAGCGGGCGCGAGCAGCGCGACGGTGCGACTCAACAGCCAGAGCATCTTGGTCGGCGCGGGAGACGCCGTAGCGCTCGGCGACGTTCTCCGAAGTCAGGCCCATGGGCATGACGCAGTCGCGGGCATGGCGGTTCGGGGACTCGCGCAGTTCGGGCCAGGCGTCCACGGGGATGGCGCGGGAGCCGTAGTTGCGCGTCATGCTCTCCATGCCGGCGCCGATGCCGACATCAATAGCGCCGACGCGGATCTGGGCGGACACGGCGGCGATGGCCTGCAGCGACGACGAGCAGGCGCGGTTGACGGTGTACAGCGACGTGGAGTTGGGGTATCCGACGTGGTTCAGGGCCATGCGGGCGGCCTTGGAGCCGCCGAGCTCGGAGAGGACGACGCCGACGGCGACATCCTGCACGGCGGCCGGGTCGAGGTTCGGGTGGGCGTCAAGCGTGGCCCGCAGCACCGACGCGAGGAGCTCCTCGGGGTAGGCGTCCTTGAGGGCGCCCTTGTAGGACCGGCAGACGGGGGTGCGGAGGGCCGAGAGGATGACGGTGTCGGAGGGCGCTTTTGCGAGGACGGCCGAGAGGCCCTTGGGGAGTTGAGGAGGCATCGTGAGGGAGGTGAAGGTATTCCCGGATGGCGTTCGGGAATCGGGATTGGAATCAGGTGTTAGTTACGGATGTACACAGTCCCCACAGCAAGGAGCAGCCCGGAAACGCGAAGAGAGAAGTCAGACAAGAGCAATTGAGACAAGGCAATACACAGGAAAGCAAAGAAGTAAAGAGTGAACAGGAGGTAGGATGGCTCACAGGAGGGAAATGGCATTGTGGCCGGGTAATCGATCATCCACTTCCCTCCCGCTGCCGGCGTTGATTCTCCCCGCCATCTTCCTTCCCCGGTTCCCGATGCCGAAGCTGTCGGAAGGCAAGTGGCAACCCCCCACCCGCACTTTCCCCCCACCACGGCTCCAGATCTCGGCTGTTGGAGTGTTGGTGTGTGTGGCTGGGCACGTGGCTGCACACGTGGCTGTCCTGCACGTCTGAGGCGGTGCACTTCCCGCGATACGACATCCAATCACCAAGACAATCACAGTCAACGGAGTCTCAAGAGCCAAGGGTGTTTCAAGGTATTTATTTACTTTGATCCCGACCTCTGCAAGTCGGTCCTACCGGATGCTCTTTACCGAGCATACCTAGACATTCTTTCCCATCCCTGTCCATCACATGTTGATGGACTTGTCCTGTGTTTCCTTTGTCCTCGTCTTGCAACTTCATGCATGTCCAAACTTTGCAGCTTCTCTTGTGGTATTTAGTTTGCCATTCCTTCTCCGCTCGAAGGCTGGCTTCAGGCTTCAGTCATCACTCTCACTGGCTGTACTGGATTCCCAGCCCGACCCTCCTTCGGTCTTCAATCAGCGGCCCTCCAACCCGCATCTTCTTGGCCGGGCTTCCATGCTCTCGCATCACCTCCTCGCTTGGTCCAGTGTTCCCGCTAAACTTGCGTTTGTCGGCGTCCCCCTTCAAGGTGGAGAACAGCTTCGCTTGCATACGACCGGATTTGTCCAGGGCAGGGGGTGTGCCACCTCTTGACCCTGTAGAACTAGCCACCTCGAAACTCTGCCGCGGATCCCGCCGCAACAGCTCAGTAGCCGCTTGGCTAGCTTGACTATCAAACACCTCCTCGTCGTCTTCCTCACGTGAATGTGATCCTGGTTTTGATGTGCGCGGTGCATGAGACGCGAACGAGGCTGCTGCAACAGATTCTAGTGCTTGCCGGGCAAGCTCCTCGTTATCCTCTACTGAAATGGTGCTCTCTCGACTCTGTCGTCGGCGATCTGACTTCCCAACCGGCGTGGTCGGCACGTAATGCCTCTGTGGATATCGCTGGGGCTCGGTCTGAGGCACAAGATTTACTGATGGGAGGAGGCCAGTATGCCCGCCAAGGGGGCGGTTCATCGGTGTCGTTGGAAGTGATGACATCGACTGAGCATTGCGCTGGTGCTTTCTCGCTTGTCGTGGTGCTGGTCGGTGTGAGGGGATGGGGGTTGATGGCGCACTGTTGTTGTCCTGACTCATAGCCTGGAGGAGGGCCGACAGACCGTGCTCTCCCTCGCGGGTATCACGGACCGCCGACCGTGGAGTTTGGCGAGGAGTAGAGCGATAGGGCTGGGGTGTCGATGCTGTTTGGGTTTGCTGCTTTCCAGGCGTCAAAGCACCGTGGAAAATACCACCGGGGCTGCACATGCTGTGCAGGTGTTCTCGGTTTTCGCGAATGCGGTTGAGGAGCATGTCCCTCTCCTCAGTCAGGCCGATAGTCTCCTCCTCTTTCTGTTGGATGACCTTCTTGGCCACCTTAACACGGCGCTGCAATATCTCCGCCTCATCAACAGCGGCTTCGTACCACATCTTCATTTGTAGGTATTTGGCCTGAGTCGAGTCGGACGAAGTGCTCAGCTCCCGCCTAGCTTGGCGGGTGTGCTCAGCCGTTCTCAGGGCATCCACCTCGCGACGGATCATGTCGTGCTCCACGACGGCCCGCTTCTGGTCCTCATCGGCTTGAAGGCTCAAGAGGTTGTACTGTAGCTTATGGTGGGCCGTCTCCATCTTCAGCTTCTGATTCTCAGCGATGCAGCCTTGCAGCATGGCGCGGAGTTCGTCCGCGGAAGCCTCCAGGACCTGTTGGGGTGCAGGCGCCACATAGTCAGAGGTGATCTGGCGGTCGCGAAGAGTGTTGAGAATGGTGGCGGGCGGGGAGAAGAGGGTAGATTGCTGAGATCCTGAGAAGGCGCGCTTAGAGCGATGGCCGTTTTGGTTGTTAAAGTTGTTGACCTGGGTAGACGGCGGCGGAGTAAGGGAGGAAGGAATGACGGTAATGGCGGGTCGGTCGTCGTTGAGTTCGGTCTTGAAAGACTCGTTGGGGTCGATAGGGGATTGTGGGATCTCGGTGGATGGTAGGGTGACCTGGGACAAGTCTTGGGAGCCCAGATCTTGAGGGGTAGAGGGATGGTGAACGGGACTGGCCATGTGGCTCTGGTTCACAGCGGCGTCGAGTTGCTGGACCATCGGTGCCTCAGAGTCGGAAGCCATCGTGAATTGGTCAACGGGCGACCGAATGTGAAGATGTGTGGCGGCTCAGGGGGAGGAGCGTCGGGTTCGACGGTTCGGCTCCTTAGTCAACGTCGGCGAAATCAATGGCGGCGTGAGGTATTAAATCAGACTCAGATGGGCGCAGTGTTTTGTTTGTTTGTCGTCGTGTTCCAAACCCGTCGCCAAAGTCGCGTGCGATGGGTCCCTGACGTCGTCGTGGCTGGGCGGAATTGGTCAGGATGGCACACGCGCTGTGGCACGGGTGGACATGGGACATGCAAAAGCAACAACAAAAACAAACAATCGAACTCCGATGTAAGCGCGGGAGTCGAATTTCGGATTGCACAGCGGGAAATGCGCGGGGCGAGCACAGCGAAAGGAAGCAAATACTGCCTCAGTCTCGATATCAACGGCGTCTTCGACTCTGGTTTGGTGGAGGAGGAGAGAGACACTGCGGCCTTGAAGCGGCCCTGGGAACGAGGAAGGTGAGTTTTTCCGTGTGCGTGCCTGCCCCGTTGCTAAGAAGAAGCGCGAGCTAGTGCTTTGGGCCAATCATAATCTGGGAGGCTGGCCGGCTAGGTTCGCGTTGAGAAACTCACTAGTACGAATTAGGGTCAAGGTCAACGAGGCTGGGACGATCCTGACTGGTATGGCGGGCTCGGTGAGGCTTGGTGAGAATACATCCCGCCATGAGACAGTCTCAGTGTCTGACTCGGCTTCTCCCGACACGTGCGGTGCTCCGTACGGACGTAGGCGGCGCTAATTTTGATAAATTCATTGTGGCATTCGCATATGTTCTGATTTGCGCGTGTCTGAAGTTGGAATTAATCTTAGGCAGTGCGCGGAAGTCGCCAGGGGGTTGGCTGATCAGCACCACCAAAGTCAATGGATGAGTTGCATTAATGTTGCTTTGATGACGAAGAAGCGTATGCGTTCTTCTCCACTCTGTACTTGTAGGCGTACTTACGTACTCATAGTCTTTGTATCGCATATCATTGATCCGGGCCCCTCAGTCTCACGTCCATGACCCACGCCCAAAACACCATGCGTAGTTTTCACGATCCTCTAACCTTCCTTCCAAGACATCCGTAACTCTTCCATTCACCCACATTACCCTTGTCCGCACCGTTTTCACCCAAAACCTACTTCTCCTCCCTTCCATCCTCAACCTCCCTCCCCCGGCAATGCCTCACCATCCCCTTGAACCCCATCCTCAGTACCAGAACCGGCAGAATCACCGGCCATAGCACCACAACTGTCACCCACCAAGCGACCACCGCAGCGCGGTTCCATCCCGACCCGCGCGAATCCAGATACCACTCTGGAACCCAGCGGCCCGCGCGGCCACGCCCGTTGATGCAGAGGATGCTCATGACGCCGAAGAAGACCCAGCCGAAGACTGACACCAGGACCAGGACTTTGACGATCGTTGCGCGGTCGGGCGTTGTGCTCTTGAAGTCATGGTCGCCCTGGAGGGGCTGTGAGGTCGGAACCATTCTGGTTGCGAGGGGTGCTCCGTTGAGGGGGAGGAACATTGTCGAAGCTCGTAGTTCCCTGTTTCGTTCTGCGTATTTGTGCTGATGTATGTCTTTGCAGCCTAGAAGATGGCAGCTTGATGATTGATTTTGGTATATTTCCTGCAGTGATGATGATGCGCAGCACAAGTTCCGCTGTGTATTGTGTATGTGGCATCCCGTTGCACAAACCTCCGTTTTCAACCCTCCTGCCCTTCCAGGCGTTCCTTCTGCATGCGACTTCAAACCTAGTACACGACCACCTTCCACCCTTCTTCCTAACGATGTCTGCAATCTTCACCTGCGTCGTAGTCTAACAAGGTATGTTGGTATAGTGAGTATTGGTATATGGGTCCCTCAAATAATACAATGACTATGAATAAAGTAAATAACGGAGAATCAAAAACCCATGCGGTGCAGAATAATGCGCCTCAACTCTCATGCCTTTCCAATACGAAATTGCTCTCCCAAATCAAGACAACGCCCGCTGTCCTTTTTCAATCTAACTCGGGCTCCTCGTCTCCTCCCTTCCAAGACGCCATCTCCGAGACTGGAACACGCCCACGAAGCCAACGCAACGTTGACTCTGTTCCACGCTCCAACACATTCCATCGAGGGATCCTAAATCGGTTACCCATCACATCCAGCTTTTCAAGACCCCCTGGACCCCCGAGAAGGCCGATACGAGGACTCAAGTGGGCAATGTCGTTGTTACTAGCGTCCACAATCTTCAAGCCCTTGATCATCTCAGGTTCAAGGTCCACAATATGGTTGTTGGCCACCAGGAGGACCGCAAGGTTTGGAAACGCATCCTTAAGGTCCGTGGGCAGAACGTTAACCCGGTTCAGTGATACATCCACCTTTTCCAGCTTTTGGGCATGCAGAAACTTGGTCAGCGCTCCCAGGCCTGTAATGTGGTTGGATGCCAGGTTCAGCTCCTTCAAGGCAGGGAGTTCAATGTCCTCAGTCAAATACGTCTCTCCAAGCAGCTGGTTATGCGAGAGCGACAGTGCCGTCAGGGTCTCCGCAAAGAAGCTGATCGAGTTCGGGAAGGAGGCGAAGAGATTATTGGACAAGAACAACTGTCGAACCTGGTGCTCAACCGCGATCTGGGAGCACACCACGGGGTGCAGCGATGATGACTCAGTCCGCGATCGATCCAAAATACCACCAGGCTTCACAGGCCAGGACTGGTTCGAGACAGTGTGTGATCGCGATCGACGGCTTGACGCTGTGTGCGAGCGGGATCGAGATGGACTCTGCGGTGGTGTAGCAAAGACATCGTCAGACCGGCTATCTTCATCACCATGACGAATTGCCCCAGTTGAATCCGTAGTCGGCGGATGTGGCTTGGCATCGACTTCGGGTTTCTTGGTGTCACCCAGTATATCAAGGATTCCAACTTGGCCAGCAGGCTCCTGATAAGGGGGCGGGGGCTCCAGTCTCCCAGCTAGGATCTCCTTGAGTTCATCCGTCGTGATTGAGAGGAACTTCTTATCACGAAGAGGGTTACCACTCAACCGGATCATTGACAGGTTCTCCATCCTGGAAATCTCGGGAGGAACTACTCGGATGTCGTTGCTGGAGAAGTCGGCGTGTCGGAGCTTCTCAAGGCTGAGAAAGCTGTTGGGAATCCCAGAAATACTGTTCTCGTCCACAGTGAGCGTTAGAAGGTTCGTCCAGGACGTCATGTCGGGAAGTCCCTGCATCCGGTTCATCGAAAGAGAGAGCGAATGGACAACGGGCAGTTCAATGCCTGCGCCCAGCGGAACAAGTCTGGTCAGCCGATTCGCCGAGGCATCCAGTGTTTGTAGTTGAGGTAGACTCTCAATGGGCTCCTCAATCAGAGTGCCCGACAGCTTGTTCTTCTTCACGGACAGTTCCGTCAACGGTAGCATGGCAAGACCATCAAACGGCAGAGACTCAAAGCTGTTCTCGCTCAGGTTGAGTATTCGGAGCCGTGTCATGTTCTCAATCTTTCGAGGTAAGGCGGAGATGTTGTTTCCGTGCACATCAAGGATTTCAAGTTCGGTAAGGTTGGCGAGATTCGAGTTCAGGGGTCCGAAGAACAGGTTGTTCGCAAGCTTCAGGTCCCGCAGAGAGCTAATCTGCGCGATTGTATCGATGCTGTTGTTGGTGAGTCGGTTCGACGACTATAGCTTATTAGTGGGTGTCAAAGAGGGCGACTGAAGGGCACATACCAGGTTCAGAGAGGTAAGCGAAGTCAGCCTTCGGAACCCCAAGGGCACACCGACAAGGAGATTTCCGTGCATATCTAGGGTCTCTAGGCCGCCGAAGATGTTGCCTTGGCTCGCCTGCGCCTCATCAAACGACTCGGGGTTGGTATCGGGGAAGATGAACTCATCTAGCTCCTCTAGCTCATTATCCGCAGCAACGAATCGAGTCAAGTCGACACTCTCAGCCCAGCTTCCATCAAAGGTGCCAATGCTCTCAAGGTCGTACATCTTCATTACTTCCATAGGGATCTCCTTCAACTCCAAGGCCGCAATATTCAACCGTCCAGTAGTTCTCCCATTCGCGACGCGTGTCTGGAGCACTTTCTTCTTGGGGCTGTCCCCTCGACGTTGGTTGAAGGGATCAACAGGATCAACATTGGTCATACCAAAGTCGAAGCCGTCGTCCGATGGAATGATTGGAGATTTTTGCTGTTCGATTTTTGTGTGGACGACCTCAGACGTTTGTCGCATTTGGGCTCTTTTGGCTGCTTTGGCTTTCGCAATTTGTTCTCGAAGTGCATTGGAGGATTTTCCGCCTGAAAACGGTGTCGTGGGTTCGGCGGTGTCGGTAGTCGAAGCACTTGACGGGATAGTACCATCCCAGGAGGTGATTGAGGAGTTGCCAGACTTGGGATGAGGAGATCCGCTTTGGAGTGTGGCTTTGTCAAGAGCGGGGAGAGAAGGCTTCCTGAAAAGGCCGTTGACTGGTGCTCTTGTCTTGAGGGGCCGAACGACTACTGTCTTGGAGCCAGCCCTAGGCGGGGGCATCATATTAGTCTTCACTGGGCTGGGACTCCTGCCATCGGGCAAAGACGACAGCTTAGAGGCTGAAGACCAGCCAGTCCGGGGAGGGGGCATTCGGCCTTGAGGTGTCTTCACGGGCTGCATGCCCGACGCTCTCTTCTGAGGGGTTCCGCTGATCGTGGTCAGGGGTGGCTTGTATGAGTTGGTAGAGGCACGAAAGTTCGGGAAGCCCATCTCAGGTTGGCCAGAGCTTGATCCTGGGCGGCTGCCAGCTGTTGAAGGAAATCTAGCCGACCCATCCGAAGTGTAACTCGATCCGGGACGTGAACTGGTGCTACCAGCTCTTGATCTCGGTCGGCTATCAGCGCGAGACTGCGGTCTGCCCTGGTCGAAGAATGTCGAGGACTTCTTAGCCATGGATGGGGACGACGGGATCTGGGCCAAAGTTTCCATTGTCCTCTCAGACAATGACGGTCTTGGTTTGTTGGAACGAGGCTTGAAGGTATCGTAAGGGCCGGGAGCGCCGCTGTCGTCGGTCGACGAGGTCGTCGGCCTGGCTTGCTCTGCATTGTCAAAGGTGAAGCTTGGATCCGGCAACGGCGAGGCGGCGAAGACCTCCGACGGTCTTCGTGTCAGGGTCAGCCGGCGTCGGAATATGTGGCCATCGGATTCTTGGACCAGTGCTTCGCCAGGGGGATCGAAAGGCGGTGTCGTTGAGTGCTCGTCGACGGTGCTCTCGTCGATGGTACTCGTGGTTCGTTGCGGAGTGGAGGGGACCCGGGTGGCACTGGACCTAGGTGCGTGCAGTTGGGCTGGGGGCTTCGTAGCAAGCGATGTCCGCCTGGTAGCTACGCTCAGTTGTTCTCGCGATGCACTTGACCGCAGTCGTGGATTTCGAAGTTCTCCGACGCCGCCAACACTACTGCGCAGCGAATCTCGTGACAACGAGGGCCGAAGCCGTGGGTTCCGTAGGTCTCCGCCCAGACTCTCTCGTGAGGGCTGAGGGCGAATTGTTGAGGCTGGTCGGCTGGTCGAGGCTGGCCGGGTGGCCGAAGCTGGACGTGTGGCCGAACTTGGACGTGTGGTTGAAGCTGGCCGGGGAAGAGTTGTAGCTGGTTTGGGGATGCCGGATTGGGGTCTGGGGAGCTTCGAGAACCGCGGGATGGCGCTCGAGCGCTTCTGGGATGATTCGTCCATGTTAAAGCGGTCACGCCGAGTGTGCCGCACCACGCAACAACACAGACCGGTATTGTGTCTTTGGGTATTCGTACTTAGGTAGTTGGAGGTGACAGGGAGTCGAGACAGTGCTCGAGTGCACGGATTCCCAAGAGGAGGACGGGAGGAATGGATTGTCTAGTCCTTGAGGGGCGCGCCTGCCGTGTCTCTGTGTCTTAGCGTTGGCGGGTGGACGGGAACACCAACTCCAAAAGGACGGGAACGAGTCAGGCAGCAGACGGGAACTAGGATAGACTTAACAGCCACAGCTCTTCGCGTGCAAGCTCGAAAGTAAGAGCAAAGGGAGAACAAAAGAGCATCGCCACATTGGAATCTGCCGGAAGAATTCGCAATCTTTCCACCCCCTTCGCTACCGCGACACACAGGGGCTCTAAGTTGGCCTCCCCCGTCTTTTCTCCAGCGAAAGCCACCATCCACATCCCAGCGTTCCCATGCCGTAGGACGTGGTAAACATCACGTGGGGTTCCGCTAGCAGCCCGAGCCCAGAGCCCAGGGTTTAGCGGGCCTCGTCTGGGTCTTAGCGCCCTTTAGCGGAGCTTGCCAACATCTCCAGCGGCGGAGCGCCGTCCTTAGCGCCGTCCAGGGCCTGTGGTCCCCCGCTGCTTTAGGCTGGTTTGGGTAACACTGGGACCGCGAAGCCTGGTTGCCAGTCGGCCATTGGAATGACTCTCAGTCAACTCATCTCATCCCTGAGGACCCAGACGATTTGACAGGAACCGTCATCGTTTCCGCTTGGGAGATGATTGAATGGTCGTATTTACTGCCATGTTCCGCTGAATTTGCCCCCGAAGAACTAATTACCATAAGCCTCGCAGGGGTTGTCTGTTAGCCTTCAACGCAGCATTCCTGTCCTTCAGCTTACGTCGTGTATTACATCCGCATCTCCGCAAGGTAGCACAGCACTTCGAAGGTTGGGATGGATGGACTGATATCTACTTACCCCTGAACCGCAACCCCTGTCAGATTGATTGAATGGTTACATTTTCGTCCCTGAAGAGCCGTTCCGCCAGCTGGAGCACCCCTTTGTGACACACCATGTTCCGACGTCACAATTGTGATAGCTAGGGCTGTCGTGTTCAACTAGTCTATTTGACCTTGGAGGCTTGCTGGATGCCGGTCATAGGAAGGATGCAGAGAGGCACCGACAAGAGAAGAGCTTCACCAAAGAATTTACGATAGGCTATCGCCTTACCTACCGTAGTTGATGCAGAACAAGTAAAGTGACAAAGCCCCCCCCCCGACTGAGATCTCCATCGAACTTCCACTGCCAAGGAAAAGTACTCTTTCACAGACACTCCTCAATGCTTCCCACCGGCTTGTTTCAATTCATTCACCAAATCATTCTCCAGGTTTCAAGTGTGCACGTTGTCTGGCGCCTACGTGACATTACCCAAAGGGCTGCATATTACCAGCGCTTGTCTCTCATGTGTGGTTGAATGGGCAAGTAGCATCTAGGAATCCCTGGACATCGGCGTTATCCCGACCAGTAATAGCCCATCATATTGTACTAACACAGCGCTAGGTAGGGTGCATCGTAATATCTCGCTGGATTCAATCGAGGGAGAATATAAATACTACTTGAAGGCCACAGTCACATGATGAGAGAGAAGTAGAACGGCTTCCTTCAGATAAACGCTACCCTCATCCAACGTCCTCATGTATTCCAGGCAACGTAGTTGGACACTAAGAGGTACACGTAGGCATGAAGTCATACATTTTTAATATTACAAGGTGTAAACCTCTACCAGGAACATGATCAAGTATCTGAACATATGCTGTGATCAGTTACCTCAATTTTGAGCGAGGGAAGCCGATGGCAGAACACCCGTCTAGAGTACACACTATCCCAACAAAAGATTTGCGGTTGTTGACTGTGAACTCATAATGTATAGTCACATCCAGGTCATATCGAGACGAGATGTGACTTGTTTCGACAGTGCACCGCAACCACTCGTCGTAAAGACTGAAGGGAACCGTGAAATTAAACCCAATGAGCACTAAAATAGCCTTGCCCGTATTCTATGTCTTGTAGATCAAGTGTAATAAGCGAGTGGTTGTGGTTCATGACAGCTGCTCCAAGACAAATCACGACAGATGTCAACTGCATGCGAGCAACACCGCACGAAATGAGATAGTCATAAGTACCTCACTGCTACATCCAGAAGCTCAGCCTATACGGACTCAGATATCTAAGCAGTAACCTCGATTTCCAACTCATTTGACGAGAAAACACCCGAGTAAGCATCATCGGCAAGGCCAGCCTTTTCCAAGGCCTCGTCGCTAATATCCTCCTTCGCCTTCGCCCACACGGCCTGCCACTTGCCCTTCAACTGCACTGTCGCCTTAGCGCCCATGCTCTCCAGCGACACAACCTGCTCCTTGAGCACGACCTCCTGCTGCCGGGTCTCCCCCGGCGCAAGAGTGATGAGCGACTTGGCATCGGGCGGCCATTTCCTTTGCACCTCGAGCCTTGGGATCTCGAGGGGCGCGCTCGCGCTGTTGGGCGTGATGGAGAGCAGGCCGAGCTGTAGTGCCAGTCCGTCCAGCGGAGAGGCGTAAGAGAGAAAGGTGACGGGGTCGGTGTTGGTGTTGGTCACCTTGACGACGATAGTCGGCGGCGACGCGACCTTCTGCTCGAGAGACACGTCGATGCCCGAGATGGGGCCTGGTGCAGGATCGTCGTCCATCTGTAGTAATGAGGGCATTGAGTGTGTGTAGTATGTAAATATGCCAGCGGTGATGAACAGGCCGATGAAGAATCGTGCCGCGGAGGAGGAGCGCAGGAAGCTCATCGGTCCAAGAACAGTGGAGATAGCCTTGGGAGGGATTCAACGGGACCTGTTGGGTGATTGTGAATGCGTTCAGAAACGGTGAAGTTGGCGAGCTAAGTGGGTTGATGTGTTGCCTCGACAGGTGGAGCTGAGAGTGCAATCAGCAGGGAATTCCTTGGTTGTCGGTCCTTGGCCGTTGGTCTTTAAGCAAGTTGCGGATAATTCGGGGAGAATTCAGTTTCCTCACAATTCTTTTGGATGGGTAACTCAAAGGAATTGCGAAGCATCATAAATCCGACATGATCTCGGCGAGGGGGAGCTGGGGACTTGTATTAGGCACTGCATAATTGAGATGCGCCCGCTGTAAGCAGAACAATGCCTTGAATGCACGGGCATGACTTGCCACCTCTTACGAACATAGGACGTACGAAGTAGTGAAAAGATTAGGCAGCCCCTGGTTGACTTGTTTCTAATGCCACTCGCTACCAATGTATCAGAAACGAGGGATCACCTGGGGTTGACGCTCTGAAACACCAGCGTCCAGTCCGGCTGGACCAGGGGTTTTCTTGACTGGAGTGAACGCCTTCTATTGAAAACGCACGCAACGAACCGTCGACACCTGAAATGCTTTGTTCAGGTAGATTAACAGACATTGCAGTTGATGCAATCGCATCTCGACATGGCAGTTAATCAAGCATGCTGCGGGGTCGTCCACATTGGAAGCGAGCATCGCCTCTTTGGGCAAGTACCACGACTCAACTCGGAGGCATCCAGGTCCGCGCACTGGCAGGCAATAAATCCGAAGCTGGGATCACGAGTTTGCATTCCACTTGTCGTGCGTTGGATGGATGGAGGATGGGTGACAACTAGACGATGTGCCCCGTTGCCAAAGTCATTCTCACTGCAGTCGGCGCCCGAACCGGTTGGCCTTCTTAGTCCTGGCGGCATCCTCACGAAAGGTTTAACCGGGAAAATCTAGCCACGATGCTCCCTTCGTAATGCTAATGAAGGGCTACTGTAATAATGTCCTCCAAACTCCTTAGCCATCCATAAGTCTGGCCAATATCCCCAAAAGTGGTGAATTCAAGTAAGCCGATTGGTCTTGCTCACCCTGCGCCGTGGATGATGATCAACCTCATTCCAGTGCCCACCATATCTACTACCTAAACTAAATCGTCTCGGAAGCATTCCTTCTCTTGGAGATTCTCCGAAAGGAATCCATCACATGACCATCACATTGAATTTACAGCAGCCACGATACCCTCGTTGAGAAGTAATCTTGTTTGATCTGACAGGCACCACGCGGAGACTTGTCTCTTGGCACTTTGCAGATAGAAAGCGTTTCCACCGCTAGACCATCGGTCGGTTAACTATCAACAGGCGATGGGGTTATATACCTAGGCATCTTTGAACTATGACGGCGTCTGTGTCACCGATGTTGGTGAGAACGGTGTTGACTGAAACCACAATGGGTGATGCCCCGCAGTCTTTGTTTACGTTAAGGTTGTCGGCTTCAGTGATCGCCCCTAGTCACCCAAAATCTCACATTGTTGCGATGAGCAATTCCTTGAATTCTAGCATAAACGTATCGGCGATAAACTTACATATGTTTATCGCGGTGGCCCTTCTGTGGGAAACCCTTGCCCTGTCCATGCACCATCCGCGGTGGCGACAACGAGGATGCGCATCCATAGTCTCCACCCGCGCACCCTTTCCATCTCGTCTGCACGCGGCCGTCGGTAAAGGACGCGATATCTCAAACCCTAGCTCCCGTGTTTTTGAGGCCGAAGTGCTTCACGTTAACTAGCAGCTGCTTCTCGCAGCCTTCACAGGGAACGCACCACTCAGACAAGGGCAGGCCAAGTCCAAGCAATATATGCTAGACGTGCTCTAATCTCGGCCTCCACCATTCATATTGCAGAGCTTCGTGGTCGGAGAAAAAAAAGTATGCAAACGATTCTTTAAACAACAAAGTTTATTCGGGCCGTTCGTTTAACCGAACCTTATGCAATGCACGCCACCTCAGCTGGTGTGTCTGATGGAGTCTGTGTCAACGAGGATCCGGATCGCGCTCCCTGTAAGACTCTCGTGCATGAGCCATACTACGACCCAACCCCGGCCAAACTGCTACACCAAACGTCTCGGGCTCGAGACGAGACGAAAACCAGCATGACAATCGAGCCTGCAGCCCAGCCCCAAGGCTGCTATCACGAGTCCTCCGCCCCATGGCGCAAATTAGATCGCCCCTGGGCAAAGTAAAACCCCCGATTGGATCCCCTTTCGCATGCTCCCTGGAAAGGTCGATATGACGAGTAAGCTACCATCGGATTTCCCTCGCGCCATGCATCAACACCAGATTTCTCCGGAGACAGGGCATGTAATGGGAGATTGCAGGGCGCGAAACACCTCGCCGGTCCACAAGCCGCTTGACATTTCTGGGGAACGCCGAAGTTGACGGTGAGTCCGTGACGCAAATGGTAGCAGTAGCGCCAGGTCAAGCCCTTCCCGAGGATCAAGATGGAAGCTATCCATGGGGGCAGATAGCCAGCCCCCCTGGTTGCCTCCCTACCCATCCATCGTCCAAGGCTACGGAGGTATAAGTACGTTTGACACCGCCTGTGCTTCATGATCATCAGTCCTCTCGTTATTCCCGTTTCTTTCGTTTCAGTTTCGATCTTCGTTTTTGAATTCAACTTTTGTCATTCGCTTCTAACCGTCGCTCTTTTTTTTATATTCTCCACCCTCGTTGCCCAGGATGAAGTTGCTTGCCGGTCTCGCTCTCGCCTCGCTAGCCGTGGCCGCTCCCGTGGTGGACAGACGAGCTCCCACGGGGCTAGGAGTCGAGCTCCAAATGCAGGGCAACTCTAAGGTCAAGGCCATCATCACCAACAACGGGAAGAACAACCTCAAGGTTCTCAAGTCTGGCACTTTCCTTGATACTTCGGCGGTTGAGAAGGCCCAGGTGTTTTCTACCAGTATGTCTTCGTAAGCAGGATAGTCATGTAGACTCAGTTGCTAAAACCAAGTGAAATAGACGGTACCGTTCCGTTTGACGGCGTCCGAGTCGCCATCCACACCGACTCACTCACCGACAAGGCCTTCCAACGCATTTCCTCTGGCCAGTCCATCGAGGTTGACTTCGACATTGCCGAACTTCACGATCTTTCCGCCGGCGGCAAGTTCGGGATCTTGTCGTCCGGTGCCCTCTCCTTCGCCGAGGAGAACTCGACAACTCTGATCGGCTCCGTTCCTTTCCACTCCAACAGGCTCGAGGCCGAAGTCGATGGCGTGCAGGCCTATGCGGTCAAGTCTGCCTTCCTCAAGAAGCGAAGCATTGTCCAGGGCGACTGCACTGGCAGTAAGTTGACAGCGACCTATTCCGCTCTCGGCCGTTGTGCCGGGCTTGCCCAGGCGGCCCAGGAGGCCGCTCAGTCTGGTTCAGACGCCAAGATGGTCGAGTACTTCAAGTCTGCCACTGCCGAGACTCGAAGCACTGTTGCTGGCGTCTACTCCAAGATCGCGACCGAGTGCGGTTCGACCACGGCCGGCAACGCCAAGTTCTACTGCACCGACGTGTACGGAGCCTGCAGCGATGGTGTCCTGGCCTACACCGTTCCCGGCCTCAGCTATATGGCGTACTGTGACCTGTTCTTCACTGCGCTCCAGACGGAAACGACAACGTGCCACGGTCAGGAGCAGGGCACCACCGTTCTGCATGAGAGCACTCACCTCAACCAAATCAAGGGCACCTCCGACTATGGCGGCTATGGTTACGACTTCCTGCGCAGCTTGAGCGCCGAAGAGAACATCAACCACGCCGACACGTACGCCTTGTTTGCTAACGCCATCAATGTTGGATGTTAAGCAGGGAGCATCACATGTGCATGACAGGACATGGGAAATAGATCAGGGTCGGAGAGCATCGTCGGCGTTTATCATGGGACAATATTACAGGAACACGAGAACTGAGGCCACTGGGTCTTGATTGTATGGTACCGAGTACGGCAGGCAATCTAAGAAATGAAATAACAATCACAAACCGGCTGGAGTGTAGGCTCCACGGTGAACAGTCATGTGCGTTTGCGGTCTCTTCCCCAAGACTACGGGAAGACGATGTGATTGGACAACTATAACCTCATGTCAGATGGCGGCGGAGCACATCGAGTCCATACAAAGTAAGGCACATCGAGGTGAGCAAGGTAATGGGATGTTCGGTGAACCCCACCATGGCAAAGCCGGGGTCCTCCTAGCAAGGGCTATGTGTAGGGAGCTTATGAGATGGACCGTGAGGCATGACAGGCGCCTCAGTTGGGGTAACTGCGCGCGCCAATGACCTGGTTTTAGCGTAAAAGAGGGGGAAATAGCGGGATGGCTTTGGTGAGTTTGTGTTGACTGGCCTAGGACGTGATCAAGATGATGCGGTGGTGGTACCTGGGAACGCGGCAGATCGGGTTGACCGGAGAATTTGGATCTCGAGGGAACACGGCCAAGAACACATCAGGTGGCGGTACGTACCGCGCACAGTTGCCCAACATCGGGCCCAACCGACTGAATCTCGACGATCACTTTGGGGTTCAAGCTTAGCTATCCATACTAGGGATTGGAGATGTCCGTTTGGGGATGGAGAAGCGGCGTTGCTCGAGACGAGAAAGGCATCACAGCATGACGATCCTTGGAGTTGCTGACTGCGCGGTGGGACTTGGTGGGCGTTGGATCGGGTGCCAACCAGATGCGGCGTATGGATGCCTGACGTCATTGTGCAGGTCGCGGCATTGCCGTTGCGGGAGTTCCTTGCTGGCGCGACCAGGACTTGGCCAGTGCCAGGCTTCCTGTTAGAATGGAGGTGTTGGAGAGGTCCCACCAGCAGACTCTATCGCTTTGTTGAAATGAGGACTTTGTTCCATGTTGCGCGTTCCCCTGGACGGACTAGAACCAGACCACTGCAGGACAAAGGCGCGGCCCTTGTTTCCAGAAATACACAAGGGGCAATATGCGGCATGTCAAGCGTGTTGGAGCACCTCAGCACCAGTCGACCGATTATCTTCCTCTTGCGTTGCGGGCGAGAAACTGGCGACCCTGAAACCGAGAAGAAAACGCCTTGTGGCCCGTGGCTGAGGTTCGAGAACAAAGGAACCAGGCAATATCAAAACATGGCTGCCTGAGAGGCGGATGTTGGGTTGCCAAGGGCTGAAGCTGAAAGCATCGGGCGCGAGACCAAACAAGGTTGGATCAATGGGATGAGACGCAATGGCAAGAGAGAGCATTGCGCGCGCGCAAGGGGGGGTATAAGCAATGCAAACAACGAGGATGGTGCTTTCAAGCTCGATGAGGTGTCGAAGAGTTTCAAGGGATGGCCCTGCTGCATGCGCGCTTGGTGTTTACGCTGAGGAGGGGTTTTGTTACAGCTGCTATGAGGCTTGATAGTGAGTGCTAGGAGAACTGACCACGATTGCTTGCTTCTGCAGTTTGAGAACGAGGATTAACACCGCGAGACAACTAAAACTACACATTTGGCCGGTTTAAGTTTATCATACTGCAAAATTACGGCCTTATATACACAAAAACCTCATATAAAGCCGTCTACTCTATCTCATTGAGTCAGGATGATAACATCCTGAGACGCATCGTCAACTAGCCCCTGTCCTGACAAGCCTGCTTTCCCAAGCCTCCCAACACCTCATCCCAGACAACTAAAAATCCGGCTTTGGGTCGCATCCCCCACTTGGCTTCGGCTTGGGCACCACAGGAAGCCATCGGCATGGGTCGGCGAGAGCGTGCGCGTGCAACACAACTGAAGGCGAGTTTTTTCTTCTATCTTTCCACCTCGTCGGTTCGGCCCAACGGCACTTGGCTGGCTCGGCCGTTGGGCTCCCGTCTGCTATCAGTTCGCTCTCACAGCTGCGAGTGTTGCTGCTGGGGCTCCTGCTCGTCATCGCATCGTCGCTGAGGCGGTTCTCCGCAGTCCGGGCAGCGCATCTTCAGACTTCCAGTGTGTCTTGCAGCGCCAGAGCCCCCAAAGCACGCCCTATCACAGGCCCCGGTCAGCACACCACCCCACTGAGCAGGAACCTCGGAGGCTCAGACAGTGGAGGCGTCTCGGCGGGCTCTGGGAGACCCTTGCAGCGGGGTCACACGCTCGCAGCGCACTCGGCGCACTGTTGACGACTCAACCACTGGAACCTTCCGCCCTAAATTTGGCGGCAAGCGGGGCATCTGCCGGTCAACGTCATCACCCACCACAGTGCTTGGGTGCTGCGTGCACAGGTCACCCACCCACCCCTCCATGAATTCATCATCCGTCATCTGGGCGCCATTAACAAATTGAACCATCATCCCTCTAGCTCATTTGTTCCCTTGCTGCCCGTCCCCTTCTTCTTGATCATCTGTCCACCCACCATCTTCTTCTCTTCTTCTCTCTCACACACGCTTCTTCCGCTTCTCCCCTACCCCTCAACCAGAACCAAGGAGTACTTGGACTCTACACGAATCCAATACTCGTCCGCCCTGTACACTGACGTATACTCTGCGTGTACTCTCAGTTACTCTCCATCACCAAGCTCACCCGAAACAAATACCCAGTTTCACCTCCAAGACCATAGCCGTCAAAAGCCTCACCGTCATCCACAATGGGCGAACGCTGGGATCGTGACCGCTTCTTGTACGAGCGGAACCGCGATCAGTCTCGGGATGAGTCCCGGGGCCAGTCTCGGGGCGATGATGATCGGCCGCCCTACATGCACGGCGGGCGAGGTGGTCCTGATCGCGGAGATGATCGCGGAAGTGACCGCGGAGATGATCGACAGGAACGCCGCTTCAACCGCTCTTTCGACGACGATGACGTTCGCGACCGTCGTTACTACCCTGAAGAGCCACGGCCTATGCCTCGCCGCGAACCTCCTGGACCCGAATACACTCGTCGAGCGCCACCAGTAATGGAAAGGGAACGAGGGAGGGACTTCCCTCGCCGCGCCTCGCCCCCCCGCCGCCCTGGCTTCCTGCGCCGCCAGTCATCCCTCGACACCTTTGATAGACGCCCAGGCGACATCTTCCGCAAGCACGAGGAATATGGGCCTCCCGCCCGTCGCGAGGACGTCCGCCGTGACGATTATCGAGCGCCTCCCTACACTCCCATTCCTCTCCCCAAGGCTCGCGGGCTGCCCCCACCGGCCCGATTCCCTGACCAAGGATTCTACGATGACATCAAGATTGCTGAGCCCAGCCACTACGGCGACGACGACTTCCGGCCATACCCCGATCGTGTCCGCGAGCGGGAATATACCCGCACCCGAAAACACCGCTCGCGCAGCCGGGACTCCTTTTCCACTCGCACTCGATCCCATCGAAGCAGCTCCGTATCTTCTTCCGCCTCCAGCTCCTCCAGCAGCAGCGGAGGCACCACTGTGAAGAGCGAATATCCCAAGAAGGGCAAGACCCGCATCCCCTCCAAGCTGGTCTCCAAGCGAGCTCTTATCGATCTGGAATACCCCTTCTTTGAGGAGGTGAGACAAATTATTTGACGTTTAGATGATATCTAGACTAACCATGAATAGGGCAACACTATTATTGTGCAGAAGGCTCTCGGACAGGATAACATTGACGAGCTGCTCAAGGTCAGCGAGGATTACAAGAAGGGTTAGCCAAACCCCATTCCGCCGCACTTCTCCACGATAAGACTAACACGGTATTGTCACAGTTGAGATGGAGATTCTCGCCTCTCGAGCCCCTCCTAAAGCCCCTATGGCCGCACTTCCTCCTCCTCCGCCTCCGGCCACGCAGCAAGCACCACCTCCGCCACCTCCCGCACCCGAAACCAGGCCACCTCCTGAAGAACCAAGACAGCCCCCTCCACCTGAGGTTCAACAGGAGAGGCCGCCTCCGCCACCCGCTGTCGCGCCCGCTCCCGCTCCCGCTCCCGCACCTTATGTCATGAGGGAGGCGCCTCCCCCGGCCCCTTACGTCATGAGGGAGGCTCCACCTCAAGCCCCAGTCATCATTGAGGCTGGTCCACCTATTGAGGATTATGAGGAGACATACATTCGCGAGGATTACTCTCCTAGTCGGGCAAGCAGTGTTTCGAGCTGGGACACGCGTAGCCATCATAGCCGTCGCCGCCGCCGTAAGTCTGCAGGACCGGTCGCTTTGTTCGAACGTTCTCGTTCTCGTTCTCGAGGCGGCCATGAGCTCCGCGCCGAGATTCGTGCTCTGGAGCGTGAGCTAGCTCACCGCCCCAAGAATGCTGGCCCCAACCGCGAAATGGTGCACGCTGAGCGACTTCCTGATGGCCAGGTCATCATCTACGAGGAACAGGTGGAGAAGGTGGTTGAGCACCACAAGCCACCACGGATTGAGAAGGACAAGAAAGGTAGGATGTCCATCAGCGTGCCAAAGGCGAGATACCGATAAGGTGCGCTTTTTTTACCGGTTTGAGTTTTTGGGAGCAGCGGGCTGACCTGGATATTGCAGGACCTCCTCCCAAGCTCATACGAGCCATGCTCAAGACCTTGACCTAAACGGACATGGCAACGCAAATGGACAACTGGGATAAAAGACAAAGGCTGGAGAAGCGATTTGAAATTGATGGGTTTGTTTCTCTTGTGTCGGCCTGGAGTCAGACCAACGGAGGAGTTGGTTCGCTACTCTGGGCGTAAGGAACCAAACGCAATCTACAATGGAACAAGGTGCTCATGGTTGGATACATATACGGAACGAATGTAACAACGACATGGAAATGATAGACGTGTACTGGGAATTTTGGGCCCAGGATTCAGTGTCACGGCGGACTAGCATGGGCGGATTCTGTTTTGGATTCTGGGCGCGGATAATGACGGAAACGAAGATATCAGTAACGATTTATGATGATTTTCTTGAAAAAAATGTTTGACAATCGCTATGAAACAAATCATGAACATTTGGGACTGGAGATGTACTTGCAAAGGTGGCATCGCTTCTGGTAACCAATGCGACTAGGTGCTCGGATCGGCTAGCGTGGCTTAAACATCATGATCAGATCACGAGTTGCGACCAGACGCGCCACACACGATGATGGAACCTCGTGTTCGTCAAGGGTCTGCTTGGGCTTGGCTAGCCGCGATATCCGAGTCCTGGCCTTATCTGCCGGCTAGATGATAGGTGACTTGGGGACTCATCCTGAGACAGATGTTAGTTCTTTGCCATTAGAAACGGTCATGCGACGCCCAGGGTCTCAGTAGTAGTATTTGGTGAGCGTTGGTAGAGGAACTGGATAAGTATCATGAGGTGTGTTGGGATCTTGGGTCATGCACCACCTTCGTGTCTGTCTTAAAGTCTGTCTTAAAGACGCCCACGATAGATAGTAAGATTTAATGGAACTGGCGGGGTCTGAGATGTAGTAAACTGCTCGTGATATGTCAATACATCCTCGTAGACTTGGTGACAGGATTCAGAAATTGACGAGTTCAGTAACAAATTTGATTTGTGTTCCTATCATCCTGCTATCTGAATCGTAACGCATTTAACCAACGAACAGACCCGGGTATCGTGTAATGCCTTGACCAAAAAGCATTCCCCTTAAAAGCTCCCCTTCCTGTACCATGGCATATCGCATCGAGGATATACCCTGAACACTATGTCCTTCCTTTACTGGACCTTCTTCCCTTCGGCGAGCTGTCGTCCCTGCGCCGTGTACCGGACGTAGGCAAAGGCACCCAGTGCGCCGATGGAGATGAGCACAATGTTGCCTGAAAAAGCGTGAAAGTTAGCATCAAGCTGCAAAGGCATGACATAGATGGCCGAGAAGAACAGGGCAAAGAAGTGAACTCACCAGCAACAAACTTGCCCACGCCGCCAGCAACGTCGATCAGTCCAGACACGACATCGCCCACAAGGTTGAAGAATCCGGTGATGAAGCTGAAGACAGCGGTGACGGTGGAGTGGAGGATGGCGTAGACTGTCCCGATGAGCGAGGCAAAGAGCTCGTAGATGGAGTTGACGAAGTCGGAAATCGCTGTGGTAATGGCCATGATGGGCGAGATTTGGTGTTAGAAGTGTATTGGACGTGTGGTTTTCTTTTGTAAGTCAAGGTTGGCGTGAACTTGAACGGGTTTCGGAGGGGGTCTCAGACTCTTTTATCGTCCCAGCGCGGGCTCAAAGTCCTGCCTTTCTTGTCTCTCCCAGAGTCGTGACGTCGTCATGCTCATCATGCCGTGGTGTCGAGGGCGAGGGCATGTGACGTCATTGAGATGACCGCCACAACGGCCACGCGACAACCTCTCCGGAGGGGGGAGCCATTTAGCGTTACGGGATACCATTGTAGTAGGGAAGAGCGAATCACAAGAGCTTGATAGGTGTGACAGAAGATATTTCCCGTAGGGAGGTGGGTTGTGGGTGTCAAAAGCTGTGTTTGTGGTGGGCGGTTCGTTCGCTTAACCAAGATCCTGAGATGAGATGATGAATACCTTCCAAGATCGACGTGGAAGGCTGCCATTCATAACCATTCTGGTACAGCGAATACACATTTTCATGGTTACACGAACTGTCTATGATCATATTGCGGATCTTGTCTTTATGCGTTACGGTCCATGGCTGAAGTCCATGTTCTATGATGCGTTTGTCTTCTTCAGTAGGTCCCGTTGAATTATTT